>JAIPRL010001789.1:24773-73313 GCA_025469235.1 Pemphigus obesinymphae | reverse complement strand
TTTGTAGTATTTAATTTTATAATATATTATTTTAAATTACGGTTTGTGATAACGTTTGTGAATGGTGGGATGATTTGATAATATACGTCCGTGATTCTGATTTAAACCGTTACAAGCGCTAGTAGTATGTAAATCAGCTGTTTCTGATTTTGGATTAACTTTGTTGCTGTAAAAACTAGAACATTATCATAGGCCAATGGGCAACCATATTATCTTAAATCGTGGTTATTAGTAATAAAAATTATTTCTGGGAAATGGTATCAGCTATGTTGTGTATAATGATATATCAGAAAAATAATTCAATTTTAACAAACTTTAAAAATTGACTTAACGTTAGTAAAAACTTTTGCATCAAAATTGTTTTAAAAATTAGATCTAAAAAATGGCTATCTTGATTTTTTTCAAAAATTTTAAATCAATTTTACATTTTTTTTTTCGAATTCTTAAACATTAAAATTAATTTTAAAATATTTAAATTATAGAACCAGACTATAATAATAATTTAAAAAAAAAATTTAAAAATATTCAATAGAAAAAAAGTTATCACATTTGTTAAATAGTCCTGTTACGTATTATAAATTTCCTCGATAATGTTATAAATTCGAAAAATGTAATATTCTCATTTCAATTACATTTTTTTAATTTACTATTGTATGCAATATTTATTCAGAAGGTATTTTAATTATGAATGTTGGATGTCGACGTTTGAAATTTTCCGAACACATACATTAAAGCTAAAATTACAATATTATCGAGTTAATAAACATAGGTACATATAGGTATACTATATTATTATACAATACAAGTATTTCATTAAAATATTTAAAGAAATAATTGTATCACAATTTGAGCTTGAAAATGTTTTTAAAATTTTCGTTTGATAATTTCATATTTACAAAAATGTGTATATTATTCTCGCTTAATTGTATAATATTTATCATTATTTTATATTATCTAATTAAATTATTTTGAGTTAATAAAGGATATGTTATTAATATTCACGTGAATCAATGAATTTATTTCACATGTACTCGTAAATTATTTTTTTAGAATTTACGTTTATACTTTTATTTTTTTTCAATAAATTAAATATATTTCAATAAATTTTGCACACAATGGTGATCGATAATTTATTTAGCATTAATAGAAGCGATAGTATAGGTATACTTTTATATTATAATAGTTGTTGTACAGTAAAAAATATAAATAATTCGATTAAGGCCGTTGGAGCAGAACATTTACAATATAGGTATAATATTCATTATTTCATTATGTATAGCATATTCTGTATTATACGTATATGTTGTAGGCGTAATTACTATGCGTTATTAGAAATAGTTCTTACATCTATCCTCTAAACTGTTATGAAACTGCCAAGAGAAAAGATTTTTTCTAATAATGTTCTTGGTCTGATTTAAATTTTGTCGAAAGATTTTTATTCATTATCCAATAATAAGTAGGTACTTAATACGAAATGCTGTCTCTATATTATTCAATTAATTGGCATTGCTTTGTAAAAAGGAAATGTTGTATTATAAAAAAAGAACACTATGCTGTTCGTTGTAATGTCAGTCAAGAACTGAACTGTTTATTTTATTGATAAGAACAGTGGACTGTATTAAAGTTTTATGAGTTCCTTGTCAATGTTACTGATAAGATTAGAAATACATTTATTACTAAACAGGCTTTAATCATTAAAAATATTTTACTCTTTACGAATGATGAAAACTGACGAAAGGAGTTGGAATCGAATTAAGAAGAACTTGTTTTGAACGTGATTCTTATTTACCGTTTATTATTATAATCTAATGTTACAATTTAATGTACCTAATATCTATATTTGGCTAGTCAATTTTAGTGAAAATTCAAAAATATGTTCAAACCCCGAATCCTTACCTATTACTTTATTTATAGAACCGGATATGAGACAAAAACCTAATATTTTTTTTATAAAACTGGACTCGGAAACGAAACCGAAATACCGGAATATGGGATCACATGTACCGACGGGAGTCTTCTTTTTGAATAGTTGTTTACAAGAAAAATAAATAAATAAATAATAATAAACATTATAAAACTACTATCCCCTCGTTCAATTCAAAATCTATAAACTAAATTCTCATTCTTAATTGACACTTTCTCAACGATATATATATATATATATATTTATTCAAATATTTTTCTATTATACCTATATGTAGTATACCTATTAAATTTATATTTCTCTAATCCTTTTAATAAAATTAGGTCCTCTATTAGTTTTAAGGTTTAAAATAATTTTTAGGTAATTTTTAGTACTTTTTGTACTATTTTTGGGGTCATTCACATCCTATCTTAAATCATATAAGTTTTATGTATTTATATATATAATGTTAAAAATTAATGTCGTACACCGAAAAAATGTGATATATCATAAAATTCAATTATTATTTTAGTAATTTAAGTGTAGGTACACTCCATAGTCGTATAACGTATAAATATTTGAAGAAAATTTTTTTTTGTATTATAACGCGTATAGAAGGAACGTTTGTCGAAAAGAACTTTGACGTCTCGTATATTTTTTATTCATATCGGACCAAATGGGGTTCTTCTTTTGGATTGGATATGAAAAAACTCTCAGAACGCATCCAGGAAAGCGTGAAAGTTACACTGTAGGGTGGAATTTTTATCTGTTTCTCGCACCCTTATAGTTTATATTATGGTGACCATAAATATATATATAAAAAAAAAGTATTAAAATGATAATTTGGTTAAATGTAAAAAAGTACTTATATCTTTTTATTTTAATTTCATGTTTCTAAATATACGTTTAGATATATAAGTCAAGACCCCTTATATCCCCGTTGTGCCAGTCAGTCTGTTTGTAGTTACTTACATAGTTATAATTGTTGATTTGGTTACTAAGGAGATAGGTTAAATTTGTTATTTTATATTTTTGTTTGAAATAGGTTTAAAAACCGAGAATTTTGCACGCTCCCATAGTAGGCTTTCTTAACTTGTTTTACCTATATATTATGATAACATATAATATGCAACATTTAATACAAAGTATAAAATAAATATTATTATAATATTATTTTATTTTATACATTTATTTAATTTATTTATATTATATTACATTTAATGTAATAATCAGGCACGTAGCCAGGATTTATTCTACGAGGGAGCCAAATTTTTATTGGCCTCTTTTAGCAAAAAAAAAAAAAAAATTTGGTTAATAGGGGGGATGGAAGTAGAAACTTCGTAGATATTTTGTTAAATTTAGAAGCAATTTTTTCAAAACAAAAAATGTGTAAAATATTTATGAAAAATATGTAATATACATAAGTTGTAATAGTAAAATTAATACTTAGGACAAATTTCAAATTTTCAAGCTCCTACTTTTCGGAAGTATGAATAAGTATGAGGAGATTACGTCTTGTTCTATTGCCTTGGTTTAGTTTTTCCTTATACGGTTATGTAACAATTGGATCATAGGTATGCACAAAGGTGTATATTGCTGAACCTAACACTTATTCTCAATTTATATGTAATGTATACGTGATAAATAAATACTTTAATTGATTTTACATTTGTTTTTAAAATATTTTTCGTATGCTTTAATTAAAATAAAAACAACAATATCCAAGGTTTTTTCAAATTTCTTCCATTGAAAACCTTCAAAAATCGTTCACAGTTTTTTTTAAAAATTAATTATATATTTTGACGATAGGTACATTTTAAAGTATATATACTAAGATTTCTGATCATTCCTATATTTATGTTACATTATAATGATAAAAAACCGTGCTGCTTGCTAGGTATATAATATGTAATATGTTATATGTACCTATTAAAGGACCAGTTAGAATTTTCCCTGAATCTGAAATGAAATCCTGTACAAACCAATATGTCTGGAAAAATTAAAATAAGAAGGAATAAACATTACTGTAAAACCACTAGCTCCCTCATACCACTCAGAATCAAAAAAGTCACAAATTGATAATAAGTTATTACTATCAAATAATTTAACTTATTATTACTAATAAGTTATATAATATATCTCTAATGTTTATTTTCGATGTAAGCAAGTGTAGGAAGTAGGTTAGGTATATATAATACACATAACTTCAATAGGTAATGTAAAAAGTTTAAGAGGACGCACCAGATTTTTAAGAAGTTTTGTTTAGGCAAATCTTATGAAATTTTAAGAAAAATGAAAATTCAACAATTTAAAATTATTTAATTATATTATAAAAGTAATTTAAAAATAGTCATATATCAGTACCCATTTTTATTGTTGTATCACGATATTTGTTAAAAATCACGTTCACGCTCTAAAACTACAACTTTTCTCTATAGAATATGAAAGATGAGAATATTTAATGTGCTCGAGCGTGGAGTTTTTTTTAATATATTTTTTTGAAAGCCTAAAATCCGTGAATGAAAATCATGAAATTTTAAAGTTAAAAAAAGAAACAAAAGAAATCGTTTACCCGAAAAAATTCCACATTACATATAATAATAAAATTAAATAAAAGAATCTGGAAAATCTTTTGGATTACTATATCGGTCCACTGCAGATTTCGATGGTCGACTAGTGATCATTATATCCCTCGGGACGGTCAACAACCACACGTATAGGCTTATCACGGGGTCTGTCAGTTTTGGATAACGATTATTTAAAACCATACTTAGTCGTAGGAGTGAATCGTAGAATAGAATATTATATTATAATTTATATAGTGGATACCACGCGCGTTATCATCATGAACAATGGGCCCGCTCCTTTATGCAGTTCGAAGTGCGTGTAGCTTCAAGGCCGAAAACTTTTGGTGACATTCTCAGGATGTACAGGCGATGATTTCTCGCTCGGAGGGGATTATCTGGCCGAAAAACTACACAACCCTACCCCATTCGTTTTCTCATTGACTGGCGGGGGTTCGAGGAAACACCTTTTTGTGGTAGACCAATATCCTTTCAAGGAACGAGGCTTTGGAGGATTACAGTCCTTCGTCCCGACGACTCTGTAGATTATTCATATATATATATATATATATGTGTGTGTGTATGTATATATATATATATATATATATATATATATATATATGTGTGTGTGTGTGTATATATATATATACACATACGGACTGTTGTTGAGGTCAGTGTAGAATATGTGGAGACTTTATTCACTTAGTTCGGTAGGAGTTTCCGGGCTACGTAAAACTCGTGACACAATTACAATGAGGACCATACATGCTAGTTAACCTGCACATTTCACACACACGGGTAGTGCAACGGAATGTCAAAACTCTCAGGAATTCAGTACATTACAGGTATATATATATATATATATAGGTTTATGTATAATATGCGTATAAACGAAACCCATAACGATAATACCGATCAAGATAATAATAATAATAATAATCGTAAATAAACACGCACACAGCACATATATGCGATGGTGTCCTGCAGCAGGACCGTCCGTGATAGTTGTGGTGTTATACATAAAAAAAAGTGAAAAATGTGAGTATGACTTGGTGTACATTTTATAGATAATTTACCTATAATATAATAGAATGAATAAACATTTGGCTATAATAAGTGTGTACTTACAAGTGTATTTTTTTTTTTTTCGTCGTCTACCTTTATAATACGAGGTTGGCATATAAAATAGGTACATTTCGTTAAAATTAAACGATAAAACAATTTTTAAAATAATGCGCCTGGCCTAACCTAGGCACAAAATCCAAACGATTATTATTTTGATATAATATGGAAGAATAGTGTTATTATTATGTTTAATTCGACATTCTGAGGACGACTCTCATGCACTTTTTTCAGCTGAAAACCATCTATATATAGGTAAAAACCACGTCATTGCGGCGCCGTTTTACGTCGTATATAATTAATCTTCCGGTCGATCGGTTTAATTAGTGTTTCGGCTATACACGTGGGACACACAGTTAATTTTTTTATCACTGCAATCCATTATTATTGATGCAATAAAATCGGCGGACGTCGATCAATTGAAATATCGTTTTGTCACAAACTTCCCGCTACGTTGCAAAAGGCCACCCAATATGTTTGTCTTTAGACCTTTTTATATTTATCAATCCTCGTTATGCTGACGTTTTAAATTAGTCGCAATGATCCCTTTTGAAATGCACTGACCCCTGTTGTGTACCTGTTTAAGTCAACATATCGATATGTTTTTTTAGTTGTGTTTCAAATGGTTTTACTGCCCCTCTCCCTTACAGATTACACCATTTTTTATTATCTACAAATCATTCGTTTTTTTTCGAGAGAGTCAAACAGACAGAACGAATAATACGTTTTTGTTTTGAAAATCTGTAATAAAATATTTGAAAAAATTATTTTATCGTTAATCTAAATATCATTATAGATATGAATTCTGCCTTTGCATATTTTCAAAATATTAAGAATTAAATATTGAATTCTTACAATTATTAAATTATTTAATATTCAATATATATATGAATAGCTGCAGAACGAATACTTTCAAAAACAAAGTATTTAACATATTTTTAATATGTATTAAAAATTATACCGACCCGCTTGGGATATCACCGTGAGATTGGTAAATAACTTTATAGTTATAAAGTTATTTATCAATCTCATAAAAAAAAACAATTTTTCATTTTCATTAATTATTATTTCATCAAAAAAGTATACAATAAATCATATTTTTATGGTTGCGATGTAATAATATTATAATTTGAACAGCATGCAATATATAATACCGGTTCGTCTTAAATCTCTTTAAGAATCAAAATTAAAATGTATCGAATAAACGGGGAAAAAATATGAAAAATATATCGAGAATGTTTTTTAATATAAAATTACATTACATAAATAATAATCTGAAGTAAGCATTTTTTGACAGATACCGGAGAAAATAGAAGTTGAATACAACTGTCACTTAAACAGAATGTTTGAGAAATTCATCAAGTGACATTTATATGTTTTGTATATTGTAGTTAATAATATAAAACTTGACGTTTTATAAATTGTATTACAATTGCAAGTATATTCTTGGCAATAAGAAATGTTCAATATTTTATCGGAGGATATGATTGATTCAGTACAGTCACTCTTGTCAGGATATAATATTTTATACACATCCTCTTTTTCTGCGCACACAGCTATTATACGAGTAACATAAAAAAATACATTTTGTTTTAAATTTTAATACATTTAGAATAACACGCCATGTCGAATGACTTTTTATATAGATAACGTGTGCACGTGCGTGCATAAATATAAAAAAGTTATCAACGATAAAAGCAGCTCCCTTCGTAAAGGAATTTTTGAAAAATTATTCGTCACTCACTTGAGGGTTTATATTAATACTATTATATATTGGAATTGAATACATTTTGGTATCTATATACAATGCATTTTCGGAATCATGTTATTTAATTATAGTATTTGTAAATCTTCTGTAGGATAATAGATTATAATTCTCAAGTCTTCGGGTAAAATAAACATTACAAGAACATGTTATGTAAAAACTTTGAATGATATTATTTTGAATATTAATTTAATTGAATATGAAAATTATTGAATTCTTTTCAAATAGACATTATTCGGAATCGATGATATCTAAAATGTTTGAACTTTCAGAGGTTCAGATCGAATGATGCTGATCTTCTCGCTATAATTTACACACCTAATCGAATACATATTATTTTATCATGTCCACTCTGTCAAGGTTTATTGATTAATTTTTACTTGAATTCTTGGATCGTATCTATCTGAAAAAAAAAAAATGTTTAAAGAGGTCCACAATTTCCTCGTTCAACTACCCAATTAAAATTTTTGTTTTTTGTATTTCTAATACTCTTTGGACCGTTCTCGGTAACGGCTTTGCTTAAAACTTTACGAAGATAATGCGAACACTGGATGATTTGGCCGATATTAATTTGTCCGTCAAAAACTATAAAACAGTTCGGAGGATATTGACGGAGTAAGACCGTCCAATTTATTATCACAAACGTGTTCTAAACGTTCGGAAGTTTACTTTTGCAAATTAAAATCCGAATCAGCTATATTTTATACCGGAGTAATCCACCGGCTTAGGTTGTCTTGCTAAACACGAGCAGCCCGACCGTCTTAAAGGAAAAACTAATCGTAACTGTATATATATTGGAAAACAACAACTGTTTTAGTATCATGTCGTCATGGGCCGCAGGGGATCATCGACTCTCCCAAAAACCATCCGTCTCACCGTAACACCCAGCTATAAAAACAAATTTAATACTCGGGGGAGGGGGGGCAAAGGTGATGTTCAGGTAGGCTTAGAATTCTATCAATACCGCGGACTTGTTTGAACATCCTGCGTATGCACAATCCTCATTCCCCGTGTACATAACCAAAGGATCGTAGATATCGAAACGTGTAGAACGAAAATAAATCACTATCCGATCAAATTTTTTATCCTCCCTTAACTATATATGTGTCAGCTCCACTACATACCGCCTCTGCCGACTCAAAATACTTTCTTTGGGGAAAACATTTTTCCCGTCTCTCTCTCTCTCTCTCTGCATATATATACATACATAGAGAGTAGATATAATGTAAATATATTGAGGATTTCAATAATGCAAGCACAATTTAATCTAGATAAATGTACGAGGATATTGGGGATTATTGTTATGAACAAAACAAATACGCTCCAAAACTATATGACAGATAATACAATATATCCGTAAGCGTAAAAATTACGAGTTTGCTGAGATGGTTTCTGGAGGGGGGGGGGTGGAAGAAATTACTCGTTTTTCCGTTTTACTAAATGTACCTATATCCTATAATATTTGTTGTGAAAAAAGAAATATTATACCGATCGAGACAGTAATATATTATGTCCGTATATGCCCATATCCAGAATTATTTTTCGTGGAAGGGTAAACATTTTTTAAATTTCATATTTTTACATAGTCAATGGCGTACCAAAATTTAGATTTGTGTAGAGGGGATAATTTTGAGAGATAAATAAAACAATAATACTGATTAGTAGGTATTCAAATATACAAGTATTTGGATACTGAAGTTAATATTCTGAATCTTTTTTAGAAGTATTATCACAAAATTTAAATACCCGCATTGATTTAAAAAATGTATTTAAATTATAATGTTTCAACAAAATATTAGATATATTTTTTAGAATATAATGATAACGGATAAAATTTGACTGATAACAATAAATCTTACTTACTTAAATGTTAAAAATTAACCTAAAATATAATACTAAATTTTAACCGATGTTAAGTGATAAAAAATTTATGTTATACCATCCAACTTGGCTTTAAGAGTGAGAGAAAGGAACTTAACTAATAACATTTTTTAATTAACTTATTATTAGAATTCGTTGATATATAAAATTCTTTGGAAACATTCATCCAAATACCTTCAGCAGTTAATGGTTAAAAAAAAAAAATACGTTTTTTAAATTGAAAAAAATATTAACTGATTCGGTTGAAAAAAGTGAATTTTTCAATAAATAAAAATTATCCTTTAAAATGATAAAAAAACGATTATAATATATAAAATGTAAAAAATGTATAATAATGTATATAGTAAGTATCTATATATATTATATAAATTACATACTTTTTATAAAAGAATTATAAAATTATAAAAATGATGATAAGAGTATAGCCGAAACTGCATTAAAAAAAATTTATTAATTACTTATGGTACCTCAGTGACGAATGTGTGACATTTAAAAATGTTGACACTCATATTCCCATGAGAAAAAAAAGAATGGCAATGCAATTGTTAATAAGTGAATTTAAAGATTACGAACCAGTGGGAGAAATAAAAAAAAAGCTTTGATTACAAGTTGAAGACATTTTTAATTTCATTAGCAAAGATTTTCCTGTTGATCTGATATCAACCAAATCAATACAACTTTTTGATCGATTTAATATGAAAACAAATTTTTTATCACTGGATCCAATATACTTGGAAAAAAAATTAAGAATATAAAAAAGTAAAAGAAATTATTGGTTCATTAAAAATAGTTAATGATACTGCCGAACGTCATATTAAGCTGATGGAAGAGTTTAATTGTAAAATCCCCAAAAATGAAACACAAAAACAGTTTTTATTACAAGTAAATTACATTATCTCAATAAATATTTAATTCAAAATTCATATTAACGTTTTTTTTTTTTTTTAGACAGTTCACATTATCGCAGAAATTATCCTAATTATAACTGCGAACTATATGTAAACAATATAATGTATAGAAATTAACATTATAAATTTCATTATTAGATTATTAGAATAATTAAATTTAAATTAAAATAAATATTTATTGAATTGTATGTATATTATTTCATAATATGTATTAGTAATTAATTTTTTATGACCACTGAGTATGTCTAATAGTGTTTTTGTTTATCTAATTATTAAATAAATCAGACTGCTACAATAAAATGGTTAATCTAACAAATGCATTGCAAATAACCTTCTTTTTTTTTTTTTAGAAAATTAAATATTTTGTCATTTTTATAAAACACATTTCATGGTATTAATATTCTTAAAAAAACGGGAGAAAATTATTTCGTTAAATAAATGAAATATTTCGATATTTTTTATTTTTCGTGGGAAATAATGAACTTACCAAAAATATTATCTGATTACTTTTTATAGACATTAATATGTTCTATAATTAAGATTCTATACATTTTCACGATAAGTGCTATTGTTTTTTTTAATAAATTTAAAAAACTTTAAAACTATCCTTTTTTGCCATTTTTCAACTCCAATTCGGTACCAGAAGGGGTTGAAATATACATTTCAAATTTTACCAAAATTACTTGCTCACATAAGTACATAACTAGACAAGGTACGGAATAAAATATTTTGAATGAAAAATATCACCTACCTATTAAAATTAGTTTAGTTAATCGAGTTAAAAAGTTAAAAAATGTATTTTACTATTTTTATACCCGGAACATTTTCGTAGGAGCCAATGAAATTTTAACGTGGATACCATAATATTTCTGTAACAGCGAAACCCGTCCACCTTCGGCATAGGTGATAATTAACGGAGAAAAACACGGGGCCATCGAAGAAGTCATTAAATCCGACAGTCGCAGCGGGCGGAGACGTTTCGAAAAGTTTTCCCAACAAATCCTAATACGTAGCGGTTCCGCCGTGTTGTGTGTGTCTCTCTCTCTAGCGCCCTTTTACTCGACACGCTCGATTGAAACTCAAAAAGCCGCGCAAAGAGTTTTTCTGTATAATTTATTTGTTTAATTACGAATTTTCAAGTAAGCCGACGACGGTTTGCTGTACTTAAAAATTAATTGTCGATGGATTTCGCACGTACCCACTGATGCGCGACTAAATGTAGACCTCCGGTCGGGGATAGAGTTTACTGCAGCCGTTTAGTGTGCCGGCAAATATTTTACTCTCTTTTCGGGTGCATACGATTACCTCGAACGAGAATACATATATGCTACACGAGCGATGATAAAACGCTCGCGACATCGAAAACATTAAAATAAAAAAAAATTTCCTAAAAAAAATCTATATAGGAGACTATTTGTTCTTGCCTCGATTTGTTCTTGCGAAATTCCACGCGATAAAAGCGAACGGCAATAAAACCGATTACAATGCCGAGCGTTTTTCGGGCCCCGTCACCGAACGACTGTTTAACGACGAGGATTTAGGTTTTGAGAAACGTACTGCAGTATAATTGCCCGTAAATACTATATTCGCTTTCTTAATCACGGACCGCCGCGCCGCCACCGTATGAATGTCGTACAAAATACGCTCGCCGTTTCGGTTCCGTGTCGTATCGAAAGGATGCTACACATCCATTTTAGCGGTATTCATTTATAAATTCTCGCTTTATAACTATACAACTTTGTTCTTAGTAATCGTGGAATCAACGCTTATATAAAATATGAAATACGAGTATGCATTTGCTATGCCAAAACGTAGAGTTTTTTTACTTGACATTATTTTTCGTGTTTTTTTTTTTTTTTTTTAATTATAAAATTTTACGATTTTCAATCACAGATTTCGGTCTTTTGAATAAAAATATTGAAAAAAAATTCCGTGTTCGAGCATAGTAGATATTCTCGTCTTATGTTCTCATATTTTGTAGGCATTTTGACCCTGCGATTATAAAAAGAGAAGTGATCGGACATGCACGTGATTTTTAACAAATATCGTGATAATACACAATAATATAAAAAATGGTACTGACACATGGCCATTTTTAAATTACTTAAAAAAATATAATTAAATATTATTAAATTGCTGTCATTTTTTTATAGAAGTTGCCTATACAGAACCCCTTAAAAAGCGGGCGTATAGCATCTTCTACCTTGTGAGGGCTCAGAACCAGAATATTCTAAATCACTAATTTCTGGAAAAGTAATGTTTCATGTTTTTTTTTATAACCTACATATTTTCAGATTGAAATAAGCTAATTTGTATATTATCATTAATCGTTACATGAATGAGTTAGGTACCTTAGAAGAATCTTAAGATTTGAGCAAAAATACAACTAACTCTAAATTAAAATGCTAAAAAGCCTCTGTTAAAGTGAATAGTTGATAAATAATAATTTCAATTATTATAATTAGTGTTTAACTAGTTCAAAATGAAAATGGAAAAGTTCAAAGTTAAAATACCAATTTAACTAGGTCAATAAAAGGTCATTATTTTAATTTTACATTCGACAAATATAGGATTTCAATCTTTAAAACTATCTAAAATTGATCATGAAATTTTTATCCACATTACATTTTCTTAAATATAAAGTTCAAATTTGTTAATAACTAATTAAATTAAATTTAATCTTGTATAGCAGACACCTAACCATGAAAACCTTTCTCCTCCATGTGTTAACTTAAATGGTTATGAAAAATGTTAAGTTAATACAGTGACATTTTAACTAGGTAGTTAAGTATGTTTGTTAATGACGAAAATGATTAACTAGTTATCTAAAAATTTAATAAAGATTACCTTTTTAACTTACCTTTAAATTTTTAACTAGTTATATATGACAATTTTTGAAAATCGTTATTTTATCAAAAAAAAACTATCAATTTATTGATATATAGATGGAAATACCTAAATAAAACTTATTTCAATTTCGAATCAAGTAAAATATAGTAATAAATGTTTTGTGAACGTTTTTTCAATGAAATGATTTTTAATTGGCCTTTTTTTTAATACCAATATCATATTAGCACTTTTTAATAGGTATTCGCATTTTATATTTTAAGCTAAACGCGCTGTTTATTGGTCTACATGAATAATAAAACGCAGAAAAGGTTTTTCGCTATATATCGTATATATATATATAAAAAAAAAAAAATACTATAGAATTAATAATTGTAAAAATACACACTTGAACAATTTTAAAATACCATGAAATAAATAGATTTACTCTTTTCTATAAGAAGGAAAAATTCTCAGGAAAGATTTCGTAATCTCTGGTACCCGGTACATGTATATAATAATATATTTTTAAAGTATATAACCTCGTATAGTTTCGAGATATTTTCCACCTACAGGATGGTATATTAGGTTTTTAAACATAAGTTTAGGTACCTTATAACCCCGTTGTGTCCGTATTATTAGTTGTCTAATAAATTATCATTAATCTGTCTTTACAATTCATTGCTGTTAGGCATGTAGCCAAAAATTTTTTTGTTGACAGGGTGGTACATTTTTAAAAGTCCTATAAGTATTAATCATTAATATATTAAGTGTTTTTTTTTAAATACTTTACTGCAAAAAAATTGGGGGGGGGGCATAGTATACCATGTATACTATGCCCCTGGTTGCTGTGGTCTATCAATATTTATTATTTTTGTTGGGGAGTTTTTTTTTAGTTTTGTATATACATAAGTATTATAGTATGTTAAACAAATATTGATTATTAAATTATAGTTTATTGTTTAAAATACGTTTAGGAATTGGGAATTTAGTACACTCGCATAGTGGGCATTCCATAAACTTGTTAATACTGATTATATTGTTAATGTATATTCCATTTAAAATTTCATTATCAAATATAGACATTTAATCATTGTTTTGAATGTCAACGTCTCGAGGACATATATTATGTAGACACATATAGTATACAGGCTATAATATAATACCTATTCAATCTTTTATGATAAGGTAAATTAAGGTGTTCGTCGACGGTGACGGAGAATATTTTTCCGCTACATCTATATGTGTAGGTATATATTATAATATGTATAATGTAATATACCTATAATATAACGAGAAACTCGTAGAAGACCATTTCGTGTCATTTGTAATAATTAAGTCCCTGGTACTGTTTCGTACACGCTGTCGTATTATACACATCGTCGTCGTGTGTAATTCGAAAACTTCTGTCGTTTGGGTCGCAATTAAAAAAAAAAAAAACTTTGGCATAATGTTGGTATTTTTTAAAATTATTATGGTTGTGTAGGATGGCCAGAGAGAGAAATATATTTTATTAACGTATATTGTATATACCTACGCGTAAAACCAACAGTTTGTGCCAGATTGAAATAACGTTTTTACGTTCATACATCTACCACGCAGATAAAGTAATGATATTGTAGCGTTGTCGGTGCACGCGACAAATCCCTCAACGCGGCAACAAATCCCTCGGCACGACGACAATATAAATAAAAATCGTATAAAGTCGTTTAAAAATTAACGCAATTTGTAAAATTTTATAATTATTTAAGTTGAAGGACGAAAAAAATAAAAAAGCCAAATTATATATTATAATGTACACGCTACACCGGTTTACATAGTTCTATATGTAATATATGTTATATATATGATAATAACGATTTGTAGAATATAGAAAATAATTTTTCAAATTACATACATTACATTTATAGAAATAAAATAATAATTTGGAGGTGCACGTGTAAAGGACGTTGAGTAAAAATGTTGAAAAATGAGTTATATAGGTAATCGTAGTAAAAAAAGGTCAGTTGTTTTTTCATATAAAATAAAAATTGAACGATTTTCGTGCATTTTATAGTGATATATGGCTCAGAGGTTTGAACTTGGAAACTTTAAATTTATCGGCTTTGGTTTTATAAAAATAATATTTAAAGTTTTAGGTTACGATTCTTTAAAAAGAAAAAAAATGAAATAAAGGTTTTCACTAGAATTCCGGTTAGAATACCTTTTATGAGATATTTATTTCCACTAAATATTAACTAAGGGTTAAATTAAAAAATTCCTTTGCTTAAAATGTTCTTCATACTTCCAGTTCCAGTTTTTTCAATTGAGTTCCAACCCCTACTTATATGTCACATTTAAATTTGTCGTGTAAATAAAGTAAGGGGTTGTTCAAGTATTACGTCAGCACATTTTTGGCCTTTTTAGACCCCCTCCTCCTCCCTGTCAGCAAATGTCCTAACCCCCTACTTTATTACGTCAGCATATGTCCTCTGTTATAAAAAAAATAAAAAATTTCCAAATTTTATATGAATTAATTAAAAATAAATGAATAATTTTGTTTTATATTTTATTTTGAATTTTATTTTACATACCTATTTTGATAAATATAAGTACAAATTTATGTTAATTTTTTTTTTATTACTGCTAACGTCAGCATGATTTTACCCCCCCCCCCAATCCCCCTTATTTAGAAAATTTAAGCACACGGTAGATCCTCCTCTCCCTAGGCGCTTACGTATACTTGAACGCCTCCCTCCCTAATAATAAGTTATAGAGTTATAATATAATTAAAGTCCATTTAGATTCAATTAAAAAAATATCTATTTAAAATCCACCAATTTCAACATTTTCAATATTAAAAAGATATTAGGCAATACAGCAACCTTACTTGCTGCGATTTACTATGTTTAAATAATTTTAAAATTCTAAAATCCTGATTTTACATCTTTAATTATAGTTTGGTTTTGCTCCAGTGAAAAGTTATAAAAGTTGACCTACCGTCTTTTTCTGGTTAGGTTAGGTTAGGTCTCGTCCTAGATCTTTTCCGTAAAAATTGCATTCCCGGTGTAAAACATTCTTTCTAAAGACGAAAGAGTATAATACATATACTTTGAATATATTAGGAGTAGATTATTCCAGTAAAAAATTACGAATATACCTACAGTAAAATATTAATAACGGGCTTTATTCCTTATACACTTTTGGACAAAAATAAGCTTATGAAAATTATTCTAAATTGGAATAAAAATATACTTAAAATATATTTAAAATACTCATTTGAATACGCCTGAATAATGTATGTAGATAATAGTGTACTTTTATTCGAATATTTTACAATATTCTGAAAATATAAATTGCACCATAAAATTGGAAAATCTTACCTTTACTGACGCCAGTGAATTTGTCCCTGAGCAAGTTCAACTGATACACCCGACCAAACTCGCCGAACATGTCCATCAGGTCCTGTTCGTTCATCGCTCTCGGTATCTGACCCACGAACATTTTTATGTAGTCGGGTTCCGGTTGCTCGGAGTCGGTGATACTTCCGTCAGCTGACGACGCACAGGGGGTTAGGTTGGACATTTCAGAATCACTGGAAAAATAATATGTGAAAATACATTAATACAGATGATCACCATCAAATGATTATAATAATTAAACAAATGTAAAATTAAACATTAAATAACAATATTTATTCACACGATTTTTAATAATGGCGAAAAATCGCAATTGTAACTGTATAATATGGATACGCGTGTGGAAAATTGGTACAGTTCATTGTATTTTGCACAAAATATATGATAAATGTAGACTATTGGTAATTACAGCGTGGTTCTACAAATTATGATATAGGTATATCATAATTTAAATAAATAAAAAAAAATAATAAATAATAAAATATTGTATATGATATTAGTAAACAGGCCCGCGGAAAGAAAAACCGAACCCTCAATAGTTTTGAGGAGCATTTGCACACGAATCACCTTAATTCTTTACTTTACTTACTCCGAAAACAGAATTATTATGCTTCCTAAAATCGAAAGATTGCTTACAAAAAACAGGAATTAAGTAAAATAAAAAAAGGACATTCGTATAAATGTCTTTTGCGTTTGCTTCTTACACGAGAAGTGTATTTTCTCGTAAAGCCGGAATCTCTAAAATCTTTGGATATTTGTTAGGCCACCTGTTAGTATATTATGAAGTCATGCGTATCGTGTAATAATGATTTTTAATTAATTAATTTTAATTAAAATATAATATTCAGTGGAAAATGGGCACCCACCCATAACCATAATATTATTTTTAAAGTTTAAGAAACACTGATTATTGAGGACCGTGCACTAATATTCTGCTCGTATATAATATAATTCGTAATGTATTCACATGTTTAAATAGTTAATTAATGGAGGAAAAAAATAACTAAAGAAAAATTAAACCAAATAAATAAAAAAAAATGAAATAAAGCGAAACTGAAAGAACGAAAACATATATTCAAACTAAAAACAATTATATTAGAAAACAAAAAAAAAAAAAGTTGTTTGATTTGTTTCTATATTTTTATTGTTATGATTTTTGTTTGTTAGTACGTATCATATACAATGTAGGTATTTCATTGTGCAGTAGACATAATGTAAAATAACATTCAATAATTTATGTGGACAACATTCAGTTGCGCTAAAATCCCCTTATCATGCCCAGACGTATGTGCAGATAAGGTCTCACCTCGGCGTTTGGATTAAACCGATACTTTCTATACGGCCATACAGACTACCAGAAATTGAACGGATCGCCACCGAGTCTGGGAGTTCTGAACCCCGACAACTAACTTGCAGAACTTGTAAACGCTTGCCAATTTATCGGTTGGAAATCCTAGTAAGTAACAGATTGCTATACATTTACGTATCTGTTCAGTTGTACTTATTATTATCGGCCATGTCAGAGTAATTGTTGTTTTAATTATTTAAAATTTTCAGTCAGTAAGTGTGTAAGCACTACGCTCATTGGGTAGGATACCAGTGGTGTATGTATTGAATTTGAAAGCAACGATCAATCATTTCTCTATTACAATTATTTACGAAATTACAAAGAAATAACAAAATTTTATTTCAACGAAATTGTGTTTTTACCATTTAGTCGAAAAATGTTTAATATTTATAAAAAATAATTGTAACAAATAATTTTCATTATATTCTGAGTGTATAGTTAGAGTAATACATAGTTGATCTTGTATTAAATTTTCAGGTGTTAAATTCAAAAATTGACCATTTTATGACTTAAATATTTCATAATTTAAAATTGTTATAAATAGCCCGAAATCGAGAAAATATTTTTGAAAAATGTATTTAATCATAAATAATAGTTATAAACGAGTATATACTTTGTGAAAATTGAAAGTCTTTGCACCAAAATTATAATACATTTCATACCGTAGGTAAATAACTAAATTATGTCGAAAAACTTCAAACAATTATTAAAAAAAAAGAACTATAACTGGACGAGTTAAAGTCAGAATGGTGTAAATCATATTTTCTTTGATTTCTAGAAATTAACATACCGCAAAAGTTACTGGAATAAATATAGGAACAAATATTTTTTAATGTTATCATTATAGGGGTATCATTTGAATCCAAATGTAACATTGTTGCTTAAATTTAATTTAATTTGTACAATGATTACAATATTACAGCTGACTTAAATTACTTATACCAGTGTATTTGTAAACAAAATGAATATTAGGAAAATTTTATAACCTTAAACAATTTTTATTATTATTAAAAACAAATAATTATTATTACAAAATTGATTATTAATAATTTATTTTGGCTCTAAATCCACGGCTTCCACAATTTCCAGTGGACCATAATCTTCAGGTGGTATCTCATTATTATCAATATTTGTATGAAGAGAAAAGAAAAATCCGTGTTTCACTTTCCACTTTGTTACAGGTCGTCCTCGTGAATAGATAATATTTTGTTGAACGTTCGCTATATGTGATGATCTATTAACCCTAACGAATCTAGGACATTCTCCCCCTACCCGTTTATTTTTATACCTAGGACATTCCCCCCACCCTGAAAAATTTATTTTGAAATATTCAAATAAAAACATCAGTTAATATATGAGATATATTATATTAAATAAAATTAAGGTATATTTTTACTTTTAATTATCGGAGAATTAGATTTTTGGAATTTTTTTTAAAAATGTAAAAAAGTAAATGCAAAACAAATAGGGGTTAACGGTTTCAGATAGGAATCCGCGTTATCTGAATTTCCGTATTTTACCATTAGACTATGGGACGTACCTGTATAGGTACGACGGGCGAAATTTTACTGGGTATGAAAGTAAACAGCGTAAAATCATCTAACTTAAAATTGCTATAACATCTAAACTAAGTCCGACAGCCAAATTTTGATTGCATCATCGTTTTCAGTGTCCAAAAATTTCCAAAAATCATATTCTACGATAAAATAGAAATATACCTTAATTTTATATAATATATATTTATTATAATATAGGTACCTAATATAATAACCATTGTTTTTATTTGAATATTTAAAAATAAATTTTTGAAAAAGTTTTGGAAATATCCTAGGTATAAAAAAAAACGAGGAGAGTATGCCCTACCGTACCGGGGAGGAACGGGGGAAGAAAGTCTGGATACCAGCCCTAATTGGTCGTAGATTAAGCTCAGAAAATGGTATATCTTAATTTAGTGTTTCCTTATAAAGAAGAATATAAGGACAATCTTTCAAAAGGCTAATCCATTGGATCTTCGACTAGTTAACGGGGTTATTGTCTTTATTTTTCTTCCTACGTTTTCGATAATATTCTATTCTCCCTCAAACTTTAAACCAAGTATACAAAAAAACAAGAATATTGTTGAAAAATTAATTTTATTTATGTTTATTAACATGTGTTTACAAAAATATTAAACCTGGAAGTTAAATTTTGTGGGCCTGCCTCTATAGTCTACATGATAACGATAGTTTCTACAAATTGGTAAATATAAGAAAAATGTATTTATCATCAATAATTATTATTTAATTAAATCGAACGACCAGACGAATGCGTTTATTTTTGTTAAGTATGTGCATGTGATCTTATTGCTTTTAATAAATATGTACGTGAACGAATTCAATTTTTGAGTGAACGTTCCGTATGCTACGTATTATAACTGGCATGGAAAAAATTTACCTTCCGTCATAATAATGACAAAATCACAAAACACAATGAAACAGATGAAACTATAGAATTGTTTATAAATGCAATGGTGTAAGTTTAACATAGACTGTTTTGTATATAAACAAAACATATGTTTGGTTTATCACTATAACAACTATTAACATCTGTTGGTATTTACATGAAATGCTTACTTACATCACATTTTCTATTAACAAATGCTCATATTTACATATAGTATTTTTTTTTTAAAGTGACTTGCATAACACTGAATTTAGCCCGTCCAACTTGGTACCGATTTTTGAGATTTTTGAATATTATTGAATAATATACGTTTAAACTTTCATTAAAGATTTAGATCTTGAAACTTAAAATTAACTTTTTATGGTATAAAAGTTCAAAATGTAATGCTATTAATAGTCCTAAATGAGGAAAATTAAAAAAAAAAAATTTCTTAATATTGTATTTAAATTAATTTATGTGAAAATGTTGAAACTTTAGGACCATTATTTATGGAATTATAAGAAAAACTGTATTAGATTTAAATAAAATCAAATTTTTACTATTTTTCTTTAATTTGTTGGTCATTTTTTACGCGTTTAAGTTCAAAGTACCAAATATAATTTGCAACCGGAAAGAGGGTGAGTATGTAACGATTGGAACACTCCTTCTAATATAATTTTGATTACAGACATACAAAATTTAAAAAAATAAATAAATAAAAATACATCATCGTAATCGTAAAATCTAAATTACCTAATATTTAAAAATGTAGGGAACTTAATTTGTTATTTTACTATTTTCTTTGAAAAGTTAAAATTTATTTAATCGATTTAAGTTAATTTTTTATACACTAATTTTTAACCTAATTTATGTTTTTATATGAGAAAAATTGTTTAACTTAGCTGAGCATAAAAAAATATTGAGAGAGAAAAACATTTAAAGATATCCAGTGGAATTATATCTTCAATAAAGTAGGTATAGGTCCATAAATAATATTAAGTTATTAAATTAATTAATTTTGCTTTTAATTATTAAAATATAATAATGAAATATATATATTTTTTATTTTACTAAAATAAATACATTGTTTCGCACCAAATTAAATTAGTTACGTAATTTAATTTAATAACTAACTAAAGTTTTTGTTCATATTTAACTTTTGGCTCAATATTTTTTGTTTATTTATGTTTTGTAAATTTTTAAATTAAATTACAATGAATATTATTGTATTTATTAACGTCTGTATATCTATATACATTTTTTCTATAAGAAACACTGTTTCAACAATTACATGCATACCTATTTTCCTATAGGAAATTGCATTATTGAATTTATAGTTGGTATACTGGTTAACTAGAGAGGTAATTTTTCGATTGTCACAATAGATATTTTTAATGTATAAGAAAAATGTAGGTACCCAAAATTTCATAAATTATAATTCTAGAGACTTGAAAATATCTTCATAAATTTCTTTAAATGTAAAATTAATGTATTTAAATTTATTTTTCTCAATTTTTCGTTATGTATTTATATTTTAGAATAAAAATATTTTTTATAGATATTATGTACTTTGAGTTTTTTTAGGTTTTTAAATCCGAAAATTTACATTACTCTAAGTATATTTAGAGTTTATTCTTATACTAGACTATGAAATATACTAAATATATAATTAATATTGATAGATAATACTTGCAGTATATTTTATTGGGTTTCGCTCAGAATGGTTTTATAGAAAGACAAAGACAATTATTTTTTCATTGTTTTCAAATTCAATACATCCACTATCCACCATCATTCAATACATAAGTATCCTATCCATTTAGTGAAGTGCATACTTCCATCCACTAATGACCGGGGTTTTACATAAACTTATAATTAATAATTAGTAAACATAATATATACCTAATATTACGAGTATAAAATATAATTTTGAACTTTTTTTTGTGTACATTTATATTGAACAGAATTATTGGAAATTGTATTTTGAGACTATACCCTCGGGGGATTTGTCTCTGCAACATGTCAGTTAGAGGAGATTCGCAGCAGCATGCGCCTCCCTCCCAGAATTTCGTTCTAAACAGGCCTCAGGTCAGATTTCGAAGGGATGGTAGATTTTGTACATAGTATATATTATTATGCTATATTATTATGTAATATATATTAAGTAGTAGCTCCGGTTGCCAATCAATCGGCGATAGTATATAATATATTATATGATATATTGTGCCACTGCAATATCGAATATGTCATCCGATCCGATTGAATTGTTATCATTCCTCGGATATGGTGTACATTTCCGATGTTTTACCAGGGAAATTAAAAACGAAAACTAATCGAACCGAAAACGTCGATAAGAAAAAAAAAAAAAAAAAAAACAAGAAAGAAACGAGATTATATACATTATACTTGTAGCGTGCAAATGATTATTATCATATTTGTTTTGTTTTTTTTTTTTACGTCGCGTCGTGTCCCGTGGCCGCCTGCCCATTGAAACCTTTCGACGCGAGACCGTCGTCGTCGTTGTCGTTTTTTTGAGGTTTCCCTTTGTGTTTCGTAAATCTCTTCCACTTTCTCATCCCCCTCCACCACTATAGTCTCCACCACACCGTCCTTACTTTCAACGGGCCATGGGAAAAACGATTACGAATCGCCACCGTTACCGCCGCGTGCTGCAACAGACAGCGTTTGTATTTTGTATTTTATAATATAAAATTCTTTCCCCCGTTTCGATTAAAACAAAATAAAAGCTCGGTCTCCGGGTCGAAATATTATAATATATACACCGAGAGAGACGTTTCGTAAAAGAGGAAAAAAATTCGGCAAAAGTTCTATTACACAATGGGTCCCACCACCGAAATGCGATTAGATTAGACGGTGTGCATGTGTGTGTGTGTGTGTGTGTGTGTGTGTGTATGTGTGTATGTATGTGGGGGCGGGGAAGGACGTATATCAACTGGCGTTTTCTCCACTTCTCCGTCTCGCCGGGTCTCGTGTGTATATAATATGTTTTACGCGCCGAGTCCTTATCTGCTCGTACACACTCGAGTACCGAAATTGCATATGCATGAACGCCTCGTAATGAGCGAACAAATAAAACACAATAATAATAATAATAATAATAATAATAATATCTACGAGGCGTATACCTGCTGCTATACCGTATGTTGAATTTTTTGTGTACAATAATACAATACGATATATCGTGTTCGGCAAATGTATACACTGAATATTATGTCTGTATATGCGTGTGCATGTCAAATCGTATTGCACGCCGAACAGTGACGATATTATATTTCCGTTACTGTCGGGCAAAAACGCATGGAAACGGGCGCGCGAGCACCGCGTCGACGTGCGTAGATTCTACCGAAATAATATTATAACGCTGTTGCGCTAAAGAAGTTATTTTCGTTCGAGGGGTAAACTTGAAAATGTCCTATACGATCCTTAATTCTTATCGTATAAAATATTAATGCAATCATAATATAATGCGGTTGATAATATAGTAAATGGTATAAACTTAACTCATATTTTTTAGGCTAAATTTACTAGAAAGTCTTTAGCTTCAGTCAAAATTCAAGAATTAACAAAATATAATTTCTGCTCTATTAACATAATTTGGTTGAAAAATTAACTTCATTTACTTGACGTTAGAACAATTAGAATTCGAATCTCTAACGTAATCCAATATCCAATATAGTGTAATAAATTTACTGGTGTATCAAACACTACAAATTTAACAATTATATCCACTAGTAAAAAGTACAAATAAAATTTTCTTAGTTTTTTTAAATGAAAATATTAAGCTTTGAGGATGTTTCACTGTCAATTTTCAAGGTGTTATATATAGGCAGTTTTACAGGAATGTTAAGAAAAATGAAAATCTAAACACTAAAATAAATTACATTTTAGAAGTAAATATTGTAGTATGTAGTCAGTAGTCCCATGTCACTTGCTTTGGTTTTACAATAATGTGTTTTTTTTTTTTTTGTATGTTTGTATACACATTTTTGGACAAAAATAGAAGTTATTGGCTATACCTATTACCTTCTAATAGCAAATTCATTCTTGTTCGTCAATAAATAAGTCATTTTTGATTTCCCAGTAGGTTTCTTATGAGTAAATGAAAACTACCAAAAATGATTATAAATTTAAATATTATACCTAATGCTTGTAGAAACTTGAAATTCACTATATCTTTGCACTATATCTTATTATCTTTGTTTTTTTATTATAGTTCTCTGTATCACGTGAAGCTAATTTCACGTGATCATAATTAAATCACGTGAAATAATTTCACGTCATTTTGTACGTGCATTTTAATTTCACGCTCTCCTGTTACACATTGCCGTAATGCTCTACCGTCACACGCCAATGTTACACGTTTCTGTTACATGTTACTGTAACGCTTTTCCGTCAAACGCAGATGGTACGCGTCACCGTTACATGTCGCCGTAACGCTCTTTCGTAACACGCTGTTGTTACGAGTTTTCGTCACGCTCTCCTGTCATACATTGCCGCAACGCTCTACCGTTACATGCCAAAGTTACGCGTTTCTGTTACGCTCTTCTGTCACACCTAACTTAAGCAATTTATTCGTATTTCCGTAGTCAGTACACGATAACACGAGAACGAGAAAAAATCATACAGCGGCAAATGATAAATGTATTGAATTTATCGGCAAGCGGGTTTTTCCAGTGTACCTATCTACCTACCCTATTTATACACACTACATACTACATAGTAACATAGTATATACTATTATATTACGTATATATAATAAATATACGTACTACGTAGGTATTATATTATGAAATATTTTATTTACACACGAAAAAAATATTCGTGATTTAATTTCACTGAAAATTATTTCCCGTGATCCCGTGATTTCACGTGATTTAAATTCATGGGTTTTGAAATTCTTATTTCACGTGAACTCATTTCATGTGATCATGTGAATTAAAATTCCCGTTCAAACCCGAGACCTCTATTTTTTTTATGCTTGAATGGGTCGATTAAGATGTTTTGACTAAAAATCTTTTTGATAGAAAATTTATTGCGCTTATTAATTATAAAGGTACATTTTTTTCTAAATAGCTTTCTTAAACGTAGAGGAAAACCACAAAAGATAACGGACAATTTAATATATCGGTAAATAGTACTACAAGGAATTTCGCTTAGAATCATTTAATCGAAAGAAATAATTTATTTATCATTGATTTTGAATATAATACATCTATCAACAGTATTCTATCCGACCCCGACCAGTGAAGTGAAACTACCCTCTACTGATTGGATTTTTTATTTTTGTTGTATTAATAGAGTTTTAATGAAAATATTACTTTTGAATACCTCATTTATATGAAAAAATAAATAATAAAGGACAACATTATTTAGCGGCACACGAAGCCGAATTTTTATAAATCCTTTTTACTCATTATACAAGTTATTAAAAAAACAAAACAATTTTTGTTACAACTAATTAAAAAAAAATCAATATATGCATTTGATATAATTATAATATATTGTATATTTTTTGATTTATATTTCTAATAATGACTATATCTATGAAATTATAAAAATGAGAAATGCTAATATTAGTTTTCATTTTATTGCTGCTCTTAGATTCCATTAAGGCATATACCCTAGAATTTAAATCCCTTAAACTACACTTATTTTAGTATGAGTATATATTAAACTAAAGAATATATAACATACCTCGATTTTCGATCGTTCATTTTCAAAAATTATATAATTTACATAATATTATATTATTTTATTGTAATCAAGAGAAATGACTTACTATTACCTATAACTTTTGTATTTTCATACTTTTATAGTTTATCTAAATAATATTATTTCAATTTTTTTCTATTCAAAGTAGTTCCTTAATTTACCTACAAATAATATATATATATTTTGCGATTCTGAACCCTATGAATAATACATGCTATTCACCACTGTAAATATCATGAACGTATGTACCTAATCAGAAGGACATTAAGTGAACTAATATTTAGAAAGAAAAAAAGGTTGAACTATCCTTCGGAGTTATAATGTATTATGTGTGTAGTATAGGTACACTTCCATTCGACTAAAAGTACATACTTAAATTATAGTCAAACAAATTATGATATAACCACCACAATTCATTCTGCATCAATGTAAGGATGTACACGAAGATTTTTTTCGAAAAGGGAGACGTACTTCGAATTAATGTATTGTAAAATTAAAAATCTTATACATAAATACATTTATAAATAATGCAAATATCGTATTAAAAGTATGTTTTTGTAGGATATAGACATTACGTAGTCCCCTTTAGATATTCCACACGTCACTCGTTCCACTCGTGAACTAGAATTTAAATATAATTTTGTGTATTTTAATTTTTTTAATATATGAAATGTTATTATTAATATTATTCCTATTAACATTTTGTAGAATCAATGTGGTATAAAAATTGTGGTGGTTTAACGATCAACATATGTGTATGATATTATATGTTCGTGATTATAGGTTTTAATCGTTAATGGTATAGCTATTAAAAAGCCATTTTCCGATTTAAATATTAATACCTACAACATTTTAATGACAAGTGTACGTATTTATTTTTACAGAATAATATTTTATTTTTTTAAATTACACTTTTTTTAGATTATATTTTTAATTAATATGACAGGCATCCTTGATGCTTTCTTGTATTGAAAATCCAGATAATACCGGAATCAAAATTAAAAAACTCAAAACCTATAAATTCAAAATCAATTCATCAATCTAGAAATACAAATTTGATTCTTATTAAAATTATTTTATAATAATTAAAAAACATTGGTTCTTTAACTATAGGTAATTAAAATTTTTACTGTAAGCATATGTGGTTACAGATAAATAATTTTCTCATAAGAAGGGATCGACTATTAATGGAATATATTATGCAAATTTTGATACAAATATTTAAATATTCTTATAGTTGACTTCAAGCACTGTTAGAACAATTCGGTTTTTATTACCGTGGTTGAACTGTGGTATTGATAGAGTTTTGGGAACAATCATTAATATTGGGTATACGAATTTTAGGCTTTAGACCAAAACAATAATTAAGCGAATAAATTTAAATGCAATTTTTAAAAAGGTATTGTTGCGAGTATTTAAAGTGCACTAAAATAATGTATAAATTGATAATCATTTTTTGATATAGGCATAGTTTTGTATGCCTTCAAAATGTGTGTATATATATATTTAACATTTATATATATATATATATATATATATATATATATATATTCATATTTGGTTTTATTTATTCCTTACAATTTTTGTACGTAACATTTCAGAAAAATATACGCCCAACATTTTAAAAACCTTAAAATATACATGAAAATACAAAAGAGTATTTTTGATACATAATCTCATTATTATAAAATAAATATTTTAATATAAAAACATGTTTAATAGTTTTGATCAATCTATACAAAAATATTAATGTCTGTTAAAATTATCTTTATAAATAATAACGTAGAATTATATTAAGGTGATCGAAAAATCGAAAATAAAATAAGTCCCTGCATTCTTTTATGTGAACGTTTATGATTTATTTTAGTTGATTATACTTTATTAAATCGTAATATTGTATTATACTTAGTGTAGTAATGTACCTACTATGAAAGTTATTATTATTATTGTTACATCGGTCATTTATTAATATGAATATATAAAATAATAAATAATATGTTAGACACTATTAAATAGGAAACTAACTTAAGAAAATCTTTAAATAATGGTTTCTATAAAATATATTGAAGTAAGTACTTACATTAAATCATAATAAAATATGCTATATCCAACCACAATATAAATCCACGTGTCGTATCCATTGAAATATACATTATAAATTGGATAGTATAATATTAACATTTTGGAAAAGATTAAAAATGATTTTTTGAGTGGATAAGAGAGTAGGCTGTTGTTTGTCCGGGTGCGTATTGGTTCGCTGAAATGAATAGACTGTTTGCGTTGTCGTCCAGACAAAACCTGCCCAGACGGCGACCTTGCCAGTATGGAATGTATTCGGGAAAATAAATTAACACTGCCAACGCTCTTATTTTAGGGTAGGGGTGAGTACTAGCTCATTACCTGCACAAAAACTGTATACCGATATTAATGTCTTCGATAAGAACAGAGATACTAATGGGCTTCATGCAGCTAATTGTCATATATTGTAAGGACCTAATTTGTTACCTACAGTCCTAATTCTTGATTTGATATATTTAAAAACACTTTACATACGATTGGAATTTACAACTAAAATATTTTAGTTATTCATTTGTATGTAGTACTACAAATTATAATATTGAACTAGCATACGATGAACTCAATATGATAGTATTTAGTAGGTATCTGTAATAAACATATGATCGAAGGAAAGAAAAACATATTTTCACAATTTATCGTGTATAGTCTAAAATTCGAGTAATATTTTCACGTTATCATAAAACGTTCAATGCTAAAATATAACATTATATCGTATGTGAAATGAAATTAATGTCCGACTACCATAGGGCCGAGAAAACATAAATATTATTATAAACCATATAATAATGTTATTATTATAGAGTAGAGTATAAACTGATAATATGTCACAATATAATATTATATTATAAAGTAAAATTTCAAATTTATGCAAGATAATTATAGTATTATACTAAAATTTAATTATTAAATATATATATATATATATATATGGATATAATAATTTATGTATTATAATTGTAATTGTAATAAAAATTTTGTTTTTAAGTTTATAAATTGTAATAATATTATAACATAAATATTTAAATAAATATATGATAAATTGTATAACTAAAACATTGTGTAGACCCAAATACTTTTTGTCTAACATCGTGATCCCGCCATGGTTTTTTACCTACACGGGAGACATCTCAATCAGAGCGTAACATTTTTTTCAATCCATGAATATAATATCTAGTTTAGTATAATGTGTAAGCCCTGAAATAATATTTTATAATTGTAAGGAAGGGTATATCAAGAGATAAGATAATGATGACGTAAAAATACTAATAATACTTCCTCTTAAATAAAATGTTTTTATGACCTTAAAAACTGTAAAAAAATTTTTCTACATTTTTTGATCAACAACAAAAAGAGACACAAAAACTTATTTCTCAAAGAAATTAGAATCAGGTTTAAGTACTCCGTAATAATTACACAGGAAAAATTCTGGAATGATTAATATGAAGGAAAGAGAATGTAGTAGCAGTATTGAATCTATAAAAATATGGCATATAAAGAGCAAATCGGTAAAATAGAGTATATATTGTAAAACAACTTAATATATATTTACATTTTAAAACTTTAATTAAATAATAGTTAATAAAATTATACTATTTAAGCATATCTACAGTTCAGAATAATTCATGGAAAATACTTGGTATTTTATATTTTTAACTCTAAGAAACTCAAGTTTGGATAAAGAAATGTATGAAATTTCCAGTGATTTTTGATCATAATATTATTGTCTATGATTAGAAAACGTAATCATTGCATAAGTTATCATGATTTCCAGTTGCATATAATATACAGTCTGGAAATAAGTAGATACCGCAAAACTATAAAAAAGGATTGTTATTCCCTTTGTGTTCTGTGAATTGTGAAGTTAGATTTGTGATATACATGTAAGCTATCGAAAAAAATGTTTTATTTATGACGATCTTTTTAACGTGATGAAAAGAAAAACTAATTAATTTTTATCCGAAAAACGATCTAAAACGGATTTGACCCTCTACATCCACGCGAAACTTTAATATGTACAATATAATTATTTTTTATTTTGAACATTAGGATTACGCGTGCATTATCAACGTGACGTTGCGGATTAAGTTCGGGGACGTATTTTCATAATTGTTCAATTATTAACATACAAATTAAAACGTAATCTGCGGGCGGATATAAAATGACAAATAAGTTTTTCGGCGATATCATTTTTTAACACTCGCCAAAATAAAAATAATTTTTATAAATTGAGACAGTACGCCGACAATTATTACGCTACCAGTTCCGGGCTATCTGGCGCTGTAGTTTGCACGAGCGAAGTTTTAGATTTATTCAAATTTCAAAATGATTTACAGCATGCATTGTTAGAATTTTCGAGTTCACATTTCATTATATACAATGAGACGAAGATTATTTATAATTTTTTTAGTCGTTTCAGATTAAAAAAAATACCTCAAAATTAATGTAACTAATCAAAAGCATATATTGTTATATATACAATAATATTATAGTTTCGTTTGGAAATATTTATAATAATAATTTACAACGAGTGGTTTAACGAACGAGCTATTCTCAGGGTCACACAAAACTATTAATAACATCCACGTAATCCGGGAAAAAAGTTTTGAATTTATGACCCCGTGAAAACGAAGATCTAATCTAACTTATAAAATCATTTTTTGGAATATAAATAAAATTATCAAAAATAAAATTATGTCGATATCATTTTGAAAAAGAACAAACTCATCATTAATGATCATAATGCAATAAATTTATTATATTTTCATTAATTCTTTATCTTAAACTTATTTTTATGTAAATTTTAGCCCTAGTTATAATAGGGTTGCCCTAATTTTAATTTACTCGTAATCAGTTCAGAACTACAATTTTTGTTTGGAGGCCAAAATTGTTTTGTTAGCACAATATTTAGGATGTGAGAGCTTCAAATAAAGTATTATTCGAATTTTCACTATCATGATAATTGTATAAATAGTATGTAGGTACTCGTACTTATATAAGATTTTTTGATATTATAGAATCTGAGCTATGTAAAAAATATAATAGTTTTATTAAGAGGAAGTATTACATTAGCACACTTTTGGGATTAGACTCCCTCCTCCCTCTTGTCATTAAATTTGAACGAACGGAAGACTTCTTCCTTAATTAAGTCAGCGTAGGATGAATAACACTAAAAAATTTAATTAAAAAGTAATTGCCTATTTTTAGTCATTAATCCCAAAAAATTTCTCCTAGTTTAAATTACATATTCGATTTACTCTTAATCTATAACTAGATATAACTATAATCTATAACTCATATCTACAATATTGTAGTATATATTTAACACAATCTTATCTAGGGTAGACTTTGGGGGCTTAGCCCCCTCCAAAATATTTTCATAGCTATATAATGGGTAAAGCCACCCATGATTTTAGAGCTAGTTGTGCCACTGATATTTAAACAATACTTGGTACTTAATTTTTAAGTAAATATAAAACAAGGAATACGTAAATTACGTCATACGATATAGAAGAAAAAAAACAGGTATAGTTCAATAAAAACTAAGAAAATATAATTAATAATTAATCCAATGACACTGTTGCGTAACTATCAAATAAAATACAAGTAAATTCGATGTCAAGTAATTCATAAATAAAATATCAACTTGATTTATCAAGTAATTTTATATAGATATTATATTGAATTATCATGTCGTTACCGATATCCACATTATTTAGGAGGGACTCCAGGGACTTATATATATAACTACAATTTCAAATACCATTTTTCTACATACTTATATTCATTATTTTGGGTTTGGGTGGCCAATAATCTTTGAGCCCTCTGGATCTGCCTCTGCTATTAATATTAATTATGTTTATTTTAACTTTTGTAATTAATTTTGATATTTTTCTCTTACATATATGTAAGTCACTGACAATAGTGAACAAATAGCCTACAGAAGAATGGCTGAAGAGAATACGTCTATATTATAATATAGGGAGCATTTCTAGAAATTTGAGATTATAACATTGTTGGTCGATCAAAAGGATGCAAACTCGGTGCTCGTTTTACCAAAGTCTGCAAAATTTCAATGAATATAATATAATTGTACCTATAGTAGTAGACATGGCAGGCAAGTAGTTTGGGCCAGTGTAATGAATTCACTCATTTTACCGTGACACGAGAGAACTTTACACTATGTATTTACTACTTATATATTATTATAATAGAGACCACGCTTATCGTATATTCGTTTTGGATTATAATATGGTCGTCATTATTGTAATTCGTTCGGGAAACAAAGACCCGTATATACGTTCTTTTGTTCATCCACGGGAACGTTTACCCAAGTCGTATTTTTCATTCCTCATACGGCCACATTGTTATTTTAATATAATTATTATTATTTTATCATTCATATGAATTTTACGTATACCCTAGCTTACAGCAAAATAAGAGTTCTATTGCAGTATTTTAAAATCATTCCACGAGACAGAAATAGGCAAGATACTTGTAATAAATTTAAAAAGGTAAAATAAATGTAAAGTACATTGTAGGTTTTTATTTCTAAATATAATGGAATATATCAGATATATTGAATTTTAGGTTGATACGATAATATATAAAGTATAAATACTGTATTATAGTACTATATATACATTATACATTTTTATCGGTTATATATAATATAAAGGATTATATATTAAATTATTATATGGACCCTGGATTCTAGGAAAGGTGGTAGGAAGAATATGTTAAATATAGTACCTATTAGGACTTGAGTTATAATTAAAAATTATCATTAAAATGTTACTATAAATTATTTAAAATTTTTTAAAATATAAAATAAAATTATTATAAATTTAATTAAATATTTAAAAAAAAAAAAAAATGAATCTTATATGATGTATAAATGCATTAGATATTTTTATTTAAGATACTGCTCATCTTTGGCTCAGAAGAAAGAACTCTAAAATTCCATTTACAATAATTTTTTATGTAATTCTCATTGTTTTTATTCTCTTTATTATAATGGACTAGTAAATCTCGTCTTTGAATGCGTGTCTTTTAATATATCTTATAAAATGTCAATAAGGTGGTATTAATAGGGCAGTTTATAATGAATATTTGGTTTTAGAATCCATTAATTCTAATCCAATGGGTATCGTCGCTTATATAGTTCTTGAAAATCCTACTCAACCTTTTCGATCGATATTATGACATACATATATTGATCTTATCCGTCATGGACAAGAGGTATACCACGTGACGGATACAAGAGTCCGAAAAATAAATAATAAATCGAACAAAACATATTTTTCCACTCAGGCCCCCGCGGAGACCATTAAAAATGCATACCATCGTCGGACGCATATACCTATAATATTGCCATCATTTTCGATGATATCGAGAACCCAAAACTACACATTGATTGTTATCGTATTGGATTTATTATTACTATTATATAGGTATATCTACGGGGGTATAATATAACAAACGTTCGATTTCTGTTGAATCGTAAAATATACAATTTAACGGTTACACGATCCATCGGCATATTATGGTTTGTTACATTGTCGTCTCACTGTGGGTATTTTTTTTATCGATTGTTACCGGACCAGATAATTGAAGAATGAAATTCAGAAAATACGACAACAAATCTACCAATCTGCACGAGGCAGTGAGGTATGCAGAAGATGGTAGAAGGAACCATAGTGAAAAAAAACTGTGTAAAAACGAATTTTTGTATTTCCAATAATATTTATCTATTATTAATATTATAGAAAATATGCTTATCTGGCGTCTATGTATATAAGAACCATTTTTTGATATTTATTCTAATAATTAAAACGAAAAACTTTTTGATCGAAATATCATTCCTATAAATAGAACAAATAATAAACTTTTCTACGATTCTATACTAGAATGGCGACCTTAAATAAGTTGGTTCATAAGGTGAAGTAGAAGAAAAAGAAGGCGATAATTTTGATAATATGTAATTTTTTAGACAAAGACTATCCTTACATTTATATTTATATTTAAATGGGATTTAAAATAACTCATTCTGAATAAAACTATTTAAAATTACAAAATAAAGGGATATGACCTTTTCCCACCAAATATATAAAATGCATATTACTTTCACCACCTATTATTATAGTATATAATACATAATATATTATATTATATTATAATCACCATTTATTATTATATAATACAATATAAAATACAAAGTATTAAATAAATAACAATATTTATCTAAACCATTAAGCTAAGCTTTTGATAGTGTAGGGAGTTACAGTATACAGTTTTAATTAATTAATTAATTAAAATCTTTCTTTTTAAATAGTACTAGTTATACTAAAATTAGAAACATTGACTTATTTTATTAAATAATACATTATCAATACATTCCTTAATGTTAGTATTATTATTTAGAATGATTTAGTCATTAATGAATATAAAGTTTCGTTCCCAATCAAAGATGCATTATGTTATACAATATTATTACTTTATATTTTAAAATAATTCTATATACTTCTACAAAAAGATTATTATAGAAAGTCTTAATTACATTAAATGTGAAATGATTTCAATTGAAAATTAACAAAATTACTATAGAAAAACTGTCTTTGTAGAAAAGTTATTTATACATTGTAATATTAGTGTAAGAAATCTCTATTGATATTAAAAGGATGGATATTATATCTCGTATGTTAATATACATATTAAATAAGTACACTCAGACAAAACATGGTATAAGCAAAAAGGAGTATTGTGAAGAAAAACTTCCATATTGCTGTTTAATCTATGAATATATTCTAATTATTATGTAAATAATTTAGAGATATAATAATATTATATTCTATGACGATTATAAAGAACAGGTTAGTGGTCGGTACATGGTAATTGTTATGTATGGTATGTCCGGGATCAGAATATGTTATGTAGTTTAATTAACTACCACTAAGTAAGTACCAATAACACGTAAAATGCGGTGCAGTTCGATTAATCATAACTATGTTAGCGCTGTTCATAAAATACAAGTCGTGTCAAAAATCTAACGCAACCTAATCTCGTATTATCTTCTCGTCGTCTAACCCGTTCTTTACAATCATGATTTATATTTATGTGTTATCATTACATTGTAAACAAAAATTTGAAAACAAGAGTGTAATCAATAGTGAACGGATTTATATGCCCTAAAAATCCCTGAAATATGCACATAAAAATATAAAAATATGCATTAAAAATGACATAAACATGCTCAAAAATACGCACTTAAAAATTATGATATATGCATTTATTTAAAAAAAAAAATCATAAAATATGTTTTAAAATTTATCTATTTATATTTATTATTATGTATTTAATATACCGAGTATATATATATATATATGAGTACAAAAATGCACGAAAATTAAAAAAATGAATTAAAAAATAAAATATGTACCTACATATATGTGTAACAGTGGTAACACTGTTGAATAACCTCTATGTTCGGTCTGTGATCTCATATGTATTATTAAGATATAAGATAAGATATAAGAATGTAACTATATAAATTGTATTAAGTGTTAATTATAAGTGTTATCCTTTTATACTATTTAAGTACTTAATATCTAAAATAATAAATGATAAAAAAAAAATCGAATTTCTTTTATAGATATAGGGTTATAATATTGTGTATTTGTCATGTAGTAATAAAATATTCTTTTATAGTAAAAATCAATCGGCTTATTATTTAGTCTAAAAGACACAGAATTACAAATTGATTTTTCGTCCCTGAAAAAGATGTCAATAAAGGTCAAGATCAGATTCGAAAGCAGACTAGTTAATATATTCGAAATTATCAGATTTTTGAGTGATACTGTGGAATATATATTTCCCAATGGCGCACAGTATGAGGATCATCATAAACGTTTGTTTTAAATTAGTATTGTAAAAAATGCTTGCAAAAATATGACAAAGGAGGAACAATTTCATAATTTAGCAGTCACGCTGATGTCACTTGACGAGGTAGGTAAATTATATATATAATATATAATATATATATATATATCAGTAGAGTTTGTTGAGGCTTGAATATTATAAGTCTTATTATTAGTATCTACAATTAATTACGGTAATCTAAAATATTATTATTGTTTATTTTCACAGTCGCCGTCGTCAACGGTCGGCCGCACACACATTAATTATAAGTGAATTATTATCTGTTTGGGAATTATTATTTTTATATTTTATTTCGTATTGATTATAATATACCGTCCCAGTCGTGTACCACACCTGTCGTCGTGGTCGGTCGTTCGTTAACGTACCTATATTGTCTTCGTATAGACAATGTTTTTTTATGTAAAATTGGTTTGTTTTTCAATATAATTATATCCCTTCTTTCGCTAACCGAAGAAGGTTTATCGCGCTAATCGCCTTTATTAATAAAAACGAAATCGGCTCATATTATAGCCTAAAATGTGTAATGTTCAAGTACCTATATGAAAAACATCTGTGATCGTCCGTTTACACGTACCTATTACAACCGGACGGATCGTACCTACCTTGTAAATCAATTTCAAGTTGAGTTTTTTTTTTTGATAAATGTATTAATCGGCTCTAATACGCGAATTACGAACGCGAATCTTATATTCGCCGTTCGCTTGTTCACATTTACTGCATTATATATACCACGAGAATCTTATATTCGTCGTCTGTTTTTGCTACGCGCGTAAAATAAATATTATTAGTACTTATTACTGTTGTTACCATTTGTGTGTCCGTGTGAAATTATTTGTATTTATTCAGGATAGGTACGTAGCGGCTGGCCAGTCTGCATGCGTCGAAATATTATGTGAGTACCTAACCTTATTTATACCATTTCTATTATTACCATTATATATATTATTATTATTGAACCAAAGGGTTGATTATCAATTGTTATTTTATTTATTTATACACCTCTGTGTTGCTGTGATTTATTTATTTATTGATAATTTTATTTGTACCAGCAATACCATGATACCTTTATTACCTACCTACCGGAGTTACCATTTTTACTAGTTTTAAGTCACCTGTCCTATAGTTTAAGTATACCTACACACCCACACATATACACACTGTACACACTCTCATATTTACATAGGCCCTAGTTTTCCTCGGCGACCCCGGTTAGGAACTCTAAGGTTCTATTCACGGACATACACACCGTGTGGCCGACCGTTCAAATAACGTGTTAGGTAGGTAGTGCTTGAGAAGCAAAGGTGTCCGGGGTGCGCGTGATATTATTTCATGCTCCCAGCCCAAACAGAGTTTCATGTTTAGTTCATACTTTTTTAGAAAAATTAGAAGGAAAAAAATTATAGACAAGAACACAATTAAAGATGAAATGGAAGATGAAAATGAAATAATGAAATTAAGCATGGACTTAAAGCCCAATTAACAGTAAAAGAGATATCATTAGCTGATATAGAAAAAAAATTTGTTGTGAATAAATTTAATAGCAGTAGGTAGTGGATTTGTGGAGGGACGCAGGAGGACGGAGCTACTCTTCATGTTTTTCATGTTTAACAGCGTACCCCTTAATTTATTTATCAAGGAATGCAGTGTCTGTTTTAATTTTTATTTAACATTTTTAAAACTATAAATCGTGAAATTATGAAAACCAATAAAAAATATAAATAAGACCATCGTCTATTGTCCTTATTGCATAAAAGGTTTTTGATAAAAATCGTGATATAAAATGTTGAATAGTTGATCTTTAAATCATATTGGTATCATATAGGTAATAAATAAATAATAAATAATAGTTTAAGATTATTTTTAGAAGATGGTGTAAAAGAATGGTACAGCTTAAATTTAAAAAATTAAAAAAACCCTTTCAGTCTCCATAATGTCATAAGGCATCATAGTTTTTATTACTTTCTATTATACGCAGCGTTTGTAATATATTAACAGTTATTATTTTATTTTATTGAAAAACATATGTTATTTCTAATCAAGTATATATTTTTTCGCAATAAAATTATTACCTATCTCGTTATCATTAATTATATTCACAACATTTGAAGAAAACCACCGACGACAAAACTGTGTACAATTGAATTATATTTAGGTAAGTAAATATATGAACTATATGATTATGTTAATTTTTTATGAAACAAAACGTATTTATTTGTATAAATATCTGTTTAGTTTTGTAATATTTAAATTTGTATATAGGTACTCAGTTATATCTAAAACCTAATGACTCCATATGGCATCATTGGGAATATAAAGAAAAAGTTATTGACAAATATTTATTTTAACAAAGTTACATATATATGTATGTATACATATACATTATACATATACCTATCATATTCACATATAAAATAAATATTTTATTATAATATACATTTTGTTTATAAATTAATATATTGTTATTGTAATAAAGTGCTCATGATGGCTCTTACAGACGAAGCTATTGCTGACATACTCTGTGGAGACATCAGATATAGAAGAATTTGGAGATACAGAGTATGAAAGTGATGGAATTTACATATTAGAAACATTTGAGGATTTTAATAACTTCTTATGTCAAAATGCACAAGAATTAGATAGAAATTTGGTTAGTTTTATATTGATTTTATTATTATTTTTAGTTAGATTTATAAAATGTGTATATTTGATTTAGGATCAAAATTTGAGTGATATTCCAACAGCTGATGAATTAGATTTAATTCTACAGAATGGAAAAAATATACTCCTGATACTCCTGAAGATGATATTGGTAACTATACACCAATGGGACCTAACTGGATAAGTGGCAAGTGGGAAAATCAAAATGTGCTTTGTGATATTCAGTTTAAACCATCACCTCCAATATTTCTTTTATCGATGTATTAACGATATAAGCTATGACAGTTATGATCATTAACCTGAGCACATAAAAAATAAACAGACATGTAAACTGTGTATCCATGCCTACTCTAGGATATTATGCGGTAAATGTTAACTGGCATTATACTATACAGATTTTTGCAATTGTTTTGAAGATTACCATCATAAATAATTTTAATCATTTATTAGTTTTTATATTATATTCAATATTCATGCTCCTATTTCTAAAGTATATTTGATATATTTTTGTTAATACAAAGGACCACTTTATGTGACACTATATGTGATAAAAAAAATTTAACTAAATGATATATTGTAACATTTGTGATAGTAAAAGGTTATTTTATAGAAACTAACAAGTTCTTTTAATATATTTATTGAGTTATAAATATTTACAACTATAACTCAACACTTTATTTTAATTTTATTTAATTTTTTTGTTTATATATATTTATTTTTTGACTAGGTGAACTAATATTCCTATACTGTAAAATGTTTTTTAATTTGATAATGTATGATTTAGTGTATTTACTAATATTCCTATATTGTGAAATGTGGTAAAATGTTTTTTTAGTTTGTTTAAGTATGATTAAGTGAATTAATATTTCTATATTGTAATATGTGATTAAAAAAAAATGTAGGTATACCTTATAATATAAAGTACCTATAGTATAACATGTGATAAAAAAAAAATTTGACTGAGTGATCATAAGATAAATTGTAACATTTGTGATAATAAAAGATTATTTAGAAATACAAATAAGTTCTTTTAATATATTTATTCAGTTCTAAATGTTTAAAACCATAATTCAACACAAAAATTAAACTAAAACATATATCCAGTTCATCCCAATGATGCCATATGGCATTATACTTATAAATAATTAGTTAATTATAAAAAAATTAATTAAAATATTTATTTGTGTTATGAAAGTCATATTTAGTCATATGCAAAAAAAAAAAATTTTAATTGTATAAACTTATACCAGTGTGGCTGAATGGGCAAATGATAGGAATGGTCAGTTTCATTTCTACAAGTATATGCGGATAAGAGTTGGTTAAATGTACGGTTTGCATATAATTTTAAATATTTAAACGGATTACTAATTGATTATGCTTTAAACAAAACACGTTTATTGCTTGAAATTGAGAGTTCTATATCTAATATATTTAGAATAAATTTGATTGTCCTGAGTTTATCGTGGAATATACAATTTAAACTGTATAAAGAAGAGATTACAAATGTATTAATGAATAAAATAAGAATTATGATTCAGGATATAGTGAACAAAAAAGTGATGACAAGAGAAATTTAATGAAAATAATATAACTGTAAATGGAAAGCACAGTGTTATACAGACAAGAAATATTATATGGTATCAAAACTGCTTAATGAAAAAAAGCCTTGTGTTATGTATCAAGCTCTAAATAAACCAGAAAGTTATCATCCACTTCTTTTGTGTCGTAATAAATAACAACATATAAAAATGAAAAAGGTTAACTTATCGGAAGTGAATGAAATTGAAATCCATGAATTATTGAAAATTGAATTAGATGGGTAATCAAATAAATTAGAGCGCTCGGTAAAATTTACACCACTTATCACATTGAATGTATTAATTAATAAAAATAAAAAAATTAAAGGTATTTATGATAGTGGTTCAAATATTACACACGTGAATTACAAAATAATAACACAATTAAAAACAAAATTTTTAAAAACCATAGTTTGTTTACAACAAAAAGTGGAGTAAATGTTATCAATAACTGGGAACGTTTGTGTGTGAAAATTAATAAAATTATAAATAATAGTATTAAATGTACATGTATATGTTATTAAAAATAAACATTTTTCTTTTGATCGATTACTTGGATTAGATGCTATTGAAAAATTCAAACTATCACAAGATGAAAACTTAAATATTTTTCGAAAAATAAACGACAAAGAATTATAAAAATATATTTATACCAAATTTGTTCTAGATGGTACTTGGAAAAAGTCATCTTTCAATTTATTCAGTAGTTTTCTTGAGTATAAAGGAAAATTATCTTTAAAACGAAAATATTTTATAAATATAAGGGAAATAACAAAATATCTAATGAAATTGCTATGGTTATGTATTTTATTTTATTTCATATTTAATAATTTTATACCGGACTTCACTTTTTTAAGAATTATTTATGATTATTAAGAATCATTTTTCGAATACAATTATTTATCTTTGCTTTCAAATTTAAAATATTAATTATACACTATTCTATCCTAGGACAACTTCTTGCTATTTTTACAAATACCATAAATTCGGTGGTTGATTGTTAAATCAATAAATAGCACATATATAGGAATTATCAACGTTGTTTTACAATGGGACCATATAAAAGAATAATATATATATATACTAATTTTAATAAAAAAAAATATCACGTTTAGATCCATTTAATATTTGACTATATAAAAAGGTCCAGCATGGTATAATTTACGAAATGATACGTCTTCTTTGTTCGTTATTCCGAGGAGATGTATGTACGCTCTAGTTTAATTAATAACCATGTAATCAACCGGTACAAAACGGATTATTAATTTTTTGCCGTTATTATTATTATACTGCTAAAAAGATTTAAATGGTATTTGTGTTATTTTACATATTATACTAATACGGTACACGAATACCTAAATGCTTGCTAAAAAATAATATTATGAAATAACCAACCTATACGTTTATTGTTTCATTTCACGGAAATAATGATGAATTCGTATAGTATACACGTGTTGCACATTTTACTTGATATGTGTTCGAAATTAACATTAAATAATAAATAACATATTGTCTACATATTGTATTAGATTTTTTTTTGTCGAGTAATTGATTTTTTAAATGTTATTAATATACTACCTATATAATATATTTCTGACGAACTGTCTTTTTGAAAAATTGATTGATGGAAGACTGAGTAAAACTGAAAAAAAATGTTAGTGGATATTTTTTTATATTGGGTGTGTATATTGTATATATATATATATATTAATAGTTTATCCTTATAATTAAAAAAAAATACGTTTTGATTAATTATGTACAAGACGAAAATTGATTTTTCTTTATAAAAGTTACTTGATTGAGATTACAAATATTTAAATAGATATTTATCGTATAATTGCTCAAAGACGAGGAGTTTTCGTGGCTGTTATATAATTAAATTGTTCTTAAATATTTAGCCCATATATTTAAATGAAATTGATAAATAATCAATTTATCGATTTTACATAATATATCATGTAATATATGACAATTCAGTTTTCATAATAGTCAAGTTCTAGATATTTTAAGTTAAATAAATATTTGATGTTGATATTTGATAATATGATTTGTTACTAATATATTGAAATAATTTCTAGATATAAGTAATCATTTTAACTAGTGTATAAACTTCTATAAACATTTAAAGAGTAATAAGTTATATCAAACCATAATATACACAATTAAACATTAAAATGAGTAATGTGATTTAAATGGCTCATGCTTAAACGTCTCTTAATATTATAATTAGAAATTTTATGTTTCGTACAATTATGAACATTGAACATATTATTATTATAAAAGCGTACCTAACATTTTACCCGGACGTCAGGATATTAAATCGTGTATAATAGTATACCTATATATAAAAAAATTCAAAACTTAAATAAATTTGGTACGTAAACACTATCACGTATATTAAAAATGATTATGCAAATTACTTTCGAGTTAATATAACGTAATCATGCGTGATTATTTAAATAATACAGACTCTTTGATAAAAAAATTAAAATTTTATTTTTCCTGAAATTTAAGAATTTATTTTTATCATGGGAAAAAAAATTGTTGACAACAAAATCCTATATAATATATATTATATTTAGTACTTACATCATTGATAATATTTTAAATTTTTTCTTATGGATCAGATCAGTATGATATACAATATATAACAGTGCAGGTGTTTGATTAAAAAAATTTTATGCGGGTGAAACTAGAAAAATGATCAGAAAGTTTAAAAACATTTATAAGTACCTAGGTACATATAAATAATATTATAAAATATTATGTTTGTTAAAATCACATAATTTACTTTTACTTTACCAATTGTTGAGTTTAGGACTATTTTTTTATATCATTATTTGAGGAGTAATTAAGGAGATTAATATTTAATAACTAATAAGTATCCAAGCTGTGTGTATATATTTTAGATGAGATGGGAAGTACACTTTATACCCCATTACTTGGACGAACTTATAACATATTTATAATATGAATAAATAAAATCAAATAAAAATAAACACTTATTATCTTTATTCCATCAATTATTCCCATTCATAACTCCTTATGTGAGCTTCAAATCCGTCAGTGTATACTCATATTAGCTACTATAATACTGTCAGAATTTCAAGATATTTTTTGAGTACCTATTGAAATATAGATTTTATTGTAATTTTTCAGAGTTTTTGCCCAACGCTAACAATAATATACATTGGTATAACGCTGGTAGTATTGATAACGGTATTCTGGTATGAAACGGTATCCAACTGTATTTCAATATTTTCTGTTGATCAGTATTTTTTTTAAAGTTTCGATACTTTGATTTTTATAGTAGATATATAACAATAATAGAAATATTATTAATTTTTTAAAAACTAAAATACCGTGGATTCAACATTTAATATTATAGTGTTTTCAGTGGGATGAATACTCGATCGACTTTCCCCCCCCCCCCAAAAAAAAAGTTCCTCACTAAGAAATGGTATAAATTATCGTTAAAAGATAAAAAAAACTACCTAAAGAGAGAATAGAATATACGTCAATTTCCCAATAATAATCTTAATATACGAAACGCAGTCACGTCTGGGGGCAAATGCGGTTTTCGTGTACCATTAACACAAAAGCTCACGTCCGTTGATTTTTGCCCATTAAATGTATGCCTGACGGGCTCATACCCTGCACCACCGCCGTCCCAACTATATACCACTACCACGGTAGTGGTCGTTATCTCAATGCACACACACCCACACAAACATGCACACACTAAATGCACATGCATTATTCCTGTCAATTGTCCGGTGTTTCCGGGAGCTATAAGTCACCTCTTTCTCTCTCTCTCTCTCTTTCTCTCTCCCCCCTCCTCCCACTCAGTCGCTATTTCCGTGGTGTACACGATAACCACGAGTCTCCTCGTATCATCATTACCTCCTGAAGTTCATCAAGCACCGGGTAAAAGTGTATAGGTATCCGATTGGTTTTTTTTTTTTTTTTACCAACTCTTTTTTTTTTTTGCAGCCCATTGTTGAAATAATTTTTTCCATTTTTTATTACAAATTGAAATTTGTCGCCGTCAACAAATTAACTAGCTGATAGAGTTATTTTTTTATACGATACATTCATATTATGCCGCATATTGTCGTAAACGTTTTTTTTTTTTTTTAGATATCTGGTCGGACTTTAAAATCCTTATATACGAACATTTCAGTGCATTTTCTAATCTAGTAAATTAGACGACATAAATTTCACTTCACCCAGTGAAAATATTTTGTCGCCTAGTGGATTTTATTATTGAATTAGGTAATAAATGATTATGGATAAATATTTGAAATTGAATAAATGCAAAGGCATTTTTTAATAATGGATTGTTGATTTTAATTAATCAAGTATTAGTATACCTATACTTCGATTTAAAATCGTATTAAATGTACACTATTCTAAGGACATAATATTATGTCTGTAAGAGAGTGAGTGGCGACATTTAAAGTATTTTCTGAAACTAAAATATACTGAAGTCTTATGCGATGAAGTTATTGGTAAGTATATATCATTGTAAATACATACAAATATCAAAAAACAATTCATTTTTAACATTAATGAAACTTTTTTTTTTAAATTAACACATGATATTTAGGCATAAATAAATGAAATATATAGATATAATATATTCTTGTTTATTCATAATTTTTTAAAAAAATTAATGTTAAAGATATATTAAATGTAAAAAATTGTTGTTTTTGGGTATTTAATTATTTATACGAATATTAATGGTTGTCAATATTTTCAAAAGATGATTAAGAAAATAGTTTAAATTATTAAATATTATAACTATAATCTTTTTTTGCCTATTAGGTATATTATACATTATAACTTATTAGTAATTATTAGTAACCACCCTTCCGGCTTCCATAGTTTTTTCACGACCTACCTATTTTTTTAATAACAATGAGAAACAAGCATAAATTACTGACTGATGATTATATAGGTATATTTTGATACACTTTTGATTGTTGCCCAGTGATAATTCTTAAAAAAAAAAATGCACTGGAACGTGTTGTATATAGGTACATGATTTTATATAAAAAAAAATACCTCGTGTTAAAATGATGTATTACTCGAAAATACCATTGACGGTTGATGCTCGGAAGTATAAAACGAATACTGCCGTCATGGCAAAAACGCCGACGTCGCGATTTTAGCGCGCACGATCTGTAGTAGTGTACTCCGTATAATCGCGGTATATCATACGATAACACAGTGCCGTCGGCGGTGCTTACATGTGTACAGTGCACACATACACACACTCACATACGATATATAATACACTCACAGATTTGTACAACAAACTAGATTGCTAACTGCTATATGTTTCCCGTGTAAATGATCGAAATCACCATTGGTCCCCTCCATATTTGTGGGAATTAAAATCTTATCGCATTTATATAATCAATATGTGTGTACAATACATAGATATCAGATGATATATATATATAATAAACTGTGGTAGGTATAATATTATTTTTACGCCCCCTTGAAAGTCAAAAATCGTTGAATGTCAAAAGTTAAAATTTCCGAAATCAATCTGATTCTCAAAAGATCGAAGATCGTCAAGGTAATCGTCCAGTCTTATTTAATATTTGAAATAATTCCTTTTCTGATCATTTTAAAACTATATAGTATATATATTTACAATTTTATTGAGGTATTTACAAATTAATAATGTAATAAAATAATAACATTACTTTATTATGTAAAACTTATGAATTACTACCTACATGTTATTAAACAATATATTGTTAATTATAGTTTTGTGTAATTTTTGTCTTCTACTGATACATTCTTCCATCATTTTTGATTTAAATATTTTACCGTGCTCGCAACACTTTTACAACCGACAACACAAGACTGAGGCATTTTTAATAATATTAATAATAATAATATTTATGTTATACGTGTACACATAAGCAGGGATTATTCTAAGGATTTTTCTCAACTGCGCAAGTATATCATTGAAAGGGAAAACGGAGAATTTCCGAGTTCGTATTATCCAGCATAGTTAAAATAAAATTTGTAAATGTTAATGTTAGGTGATGTTGAGTTTAATAAAACAAGATTTTTAGAATAATAAATTAAGTGGTCACAACTCCATCGTAAAAATTGACCCAAAAGCTGGACTAAGATAACTATATACCATAAATTGTAGACTATAATTTACGATTTTGTAATATTATTAAAAATAAACAGTCAGAAAAGAGGGGTTAGGGAATTGGGATGAACTCTTACCCAGGAAATAAGTCGGCAAAATGAAATACAGAAAATAGTTGATAACTATTTTTTTGCTTATTTACGTTTGTCCGTATTTAGTCGGAAAACTATATAGTAGTTGGCACAAAAAAATGTTCATGACTTTTTTTACCTATTTAATTTTTCGAGATAATAAATAAGAAAAATTACTCCGATTCTCCCCCCCCCCCCCATAAATATATTTGCGTCGGTACTGAGTGTTTTAGTGTATTGAGTACCAAATTATATCAATCTATAAAGTGTAAATATTTATTAAAAATGTCTAACCTTTCCAATAACGGCCAATACATATGTTGAAATGATCTCGTTTAAAACTGTTGATTTAACATTGCTAACTTTACGAACGTCAAACAATAATCATCATAATAATACATAATTTTAATTTGTAGATAAAGTCAAAAATGGTATTAAGTTAACTGGAAACTACCGATGAGTATAAAATATTTAATAGGTATTTTAAATAAAACTTTTTAAAGAAATTTTGGTAAATGATTATATTTTGGTGTAAAAATATATATATTTATTAGTTATTAAACCTGATGCCCAAGTTGAAAATATATTTAATTAATCACGCATAAATATTAAACTACGTGAAAATTGGTTGATCAAGTGCCCATCTAGCTTTCCCAATCATGCTAAATAAGCCCAACTGCGCTTTAGAATAAGCCCCGCACATAAGTTATAGCATTAATGTTCGTGCAAATATATGTATCATACATAATTATAGGTAGGTACATGTCTGTGTGACAAATTACGTTTCCAAGTATATATTATTATACACCGGTTTTACGCGGTACAAATTCGAAATGTTTTATTATCACAATATGCTCTGTGATAATGCATTGATAATGATAAACAGCCCAACAATAACTGCCGCCGTGGCGACTTCACTTCAGTCAAGCCTGCAATCCAGTTTATCATATACATAATATCTGTGAATACACTGGGTGGTATAACGGTAGCCATTTTGTACATTGCTGCGCGTTATCGTAAATATGAACCAGTCCTTCATTTTAATCATTACGTGTTGCGGATGTATGGGAAAGGAACGACCGGATACAAGTCCCGCGGGATACGGGAGGATGACGTAAATGTCCACCACTCGTCATGTACACCGAGCTGACAGTGCAGCCAGTTAATTTATGCGAACGACGTGATATACATATACGCGTCGCCGTGTCAATTTGCACACTCTGCTCGACTTGACACCCTGTCCCGCCGATTGATTTGCGACACCATTTAATAATATATCGTATATATTTGTGTATATAGTATACAGGTGTACCCACACGAACAATGTCTAAAACGCATTTATCCGTATACATATATACAATATATTGTACGTATATGCACGACGGAAAATCATGATTTATATACGGTGGCCGCCAATAGAGTGGTAGGAACGTAGGCGTATTAATATTATGCGCTATAGGTATATATAGAAAATAGGTGTATGCGCTCATCGATCAGGGACGGATTCCAACAGGATTGACTTAAACGCGTGGGGGTCGGATTTAAAATTTATGCGAATTTGGTAGTTGAAAGAACTACGAAAAATAATGATCAACTGACAATATGCACAATATTTTTTTGAAAAAAAAAGTCTTCGGCCCTTTTCCTAATTGTAGGATTGTCGTTAATTTAAAATCCAGGACGCGCGGTTGTTATGAAAAAAAGTCACATCATAATAAATGTAGATATAAATTATATATATATATGTATAAATAACAATTATTATATTATATTTAAAAATCATAAAAAAGACTTGCAACTTATTTATTTGCCGAAAAAATGAAGCTATCTAGGGTTCCAAATAGTAGTTTTAACTAAAATTTGAATCACAATTTTTTTTTTTTTTTAGTCAAATGTAATTATTCCACTAATTACAATTACTTAAATATTTGATATTTACTATGATTTTTTTTTTTAATTTGTCATACATGTAGTTTTTCAAGTTAGAAAAATAATATTATTCAATAAATATACATATTTAAATATATCTTCTTCTTCTTCTTATCCTTCGCCTTTTCTCCCAACTATTTGGGGTCGGCCACCCTGGTCCTACACTTCCACTTAACTCTATCTCCCGCATCTTCTTCACTTACTCCCACCTTCCTCATATCACTCGCCATTACATCCCCCC
>JAIPRL010001789.1:0-24673 GCA_025469235.1 Pemphigus obesinymphae | reverse complement strand
CCGTGATTACATAGCAATGAAAAGTAGTATGGGTATGAGGATATTTTTAGATTAATTTTAAAATGTACTTAAATATTTTTAAATTGTTAGATTTTTATTTTTCCTAAAATTACTTAAAAATTGCCTACACTGAACTCCTTAAAAACGGCCGGTGTCGAAGCCCCTTAAGGCAAATGACGCTCTTTCAGCCTTTGTTATCCTGACTCCTATTTCCCTTGACCAATCATTTTTAGTATTCAATACAGCTCCTAAGTACCGAAATTCATCAACTTTTTCGAAAGTTAGGAACCCCGTATCAGGGTTATCTCCGTTATCTAACAACTCCATTATTTTGGTTTTTTCGGCATTAATTTTCAGCCCTATCTTGCTGGCTGCTTACTCGAGGGCTAATTGCGCTGCTTTTTCCGTATCCTCCATGGAGTTCCCTAATATATTTAAATCATCTGAAAAACCCAATACTTGTATTGTTGTTGGCCGATCACTACTCCAGTTGTTATCGAAAAATATAAAAACCAAAATTTAAATAAATATATTTTTTAATTTAACAATAATAATTATTGAAAAATTTTCACAAAATGCTAAAATATACCTACGCTAAAAAAATTTGTGTTTTTAATCATATCAGAAAACACATAATTTGCATAATTGCATACTTAGCATATTGTACGATTAACAGAATAATGTTAAAACCAATCTACCACTACAACCGTTAATTTGTGAATATTCATAGATAATAAAGACATGTTCTATGTGAATGTTATTTGTTAAACAGGAAAAGCCCTCTCTCCGTCAGAACTAAACTTTACATCTTCAAAGCCTACATGCGCCTCGTCCTAACATACGCCTCCCCCGCATGGGCTTCTAATATTTCAAACACCAACTGGTCCCGCATAGAAGCCGTCCAAAATAAAACTCTCCGCCAAATCACCGACCTCCCATTCTGTATTAGCAACTACTCCATTAGGAAATCCACCAACATCCCGTCCATTCTCGAATTCACAAATGCTACCTCCACCAAACTCCAACAGTCAATCACTTCGTCCCTCTTTCCACACATCAAGTCAATCTCAACCCGCCCCGGCCTACTCAACGGCCACAAAAGAAACCGTCCTCTTAATTTATAAAATTCAAAAACCATAAATTCACCCCCTCACCACCTCACAACTCCTGAAACATCCGACCCTCTGGAAGAAGCACAAGCTTGAGACAGAGTACCCCCCCCCCCCCACAAAGCAAGTCAGTGAATGTTATGTTTTTCGTTAATCTAATTTTTGATTTAATGAATAATGATAAATAGTCAAAATAAGCTTTATTTACCTACTTAAATATCTACTTAATAAGTAATACCATTGATTATATTATATACTTAGTGTAGATAGCCCATTGTAATATAAAACAAGAATAATTGGAGACCGCTTAAAAGCGCTGTGCTGTCGTCCAATTAATATGATCGGATTTATAACGGCATAACGCTGAATCGTGCTACAGTAGTGTAGTCACATGTGATCGGTGGCAGCCGCCACACTGCCGGACGCAGACACTCCGACAGTCGTCACTATACTCACTCCATATAGAATAAGAATAACTATCGGCAAATGGGTTCGTTATTATAACCATTGATTATAAATATATAGTAATTTATAATTATAATCAATGGTACCTACCCGGGTAGAAATTTGAGTGTATGCGCCATTTTATTTCTCTGGACCGTCCCGACGGGAGTTGTCGACCGAAAATGGGAACGGCCCATTTGGTTTCCGTGTCGGTGATGGATCCGGTATAGTAGACCGTGTCAATATCGAGTTAATTTAAGGAGAAAAAATCTTGAAATTTTGTTCTTTTAATTGTTATTCTTCATATTTTATGTTTATTGACTACTTTCCCGATGTATATTTAAAATTTTTTTTTTTTTTTTTTTTTGCTTTAAATTTTGCAACAATTCTCAATTCCGGCGACTGGATTTGACGAACCTTTGACCATTGATTATTTCACAATTCTTGTACTCACGCTAAACCGACCGCCCTACGCTTCAGTGATTCAAACGTAGTCGGAATTGTGGGTATATAAATACTCGAGCAATGGTATATGATTACTGTAGGCACGACAAAGGTGGGGACATTTTTTGAATCGCTGCAGCGCATTTAATAACATATAAAACGGGCTCGGACCGGTGGTAAAATGCGTTGTACACCAAGGTATATATAACATACTAAAAGTCACTTTTTTGGGTAGTCCAAAATCGAATTTTGGATTGCTCATAACTCAAGAGAAGTGGACCTAGCGTCTCGCGGGTTTGTCTACCCTCCCCTTTGGCTTAGGTTCCAGTATATTGGTACCCAATAGAGGGGCAGGGGAGGGACATAGCCCCTTCTGAAGAATACCAAAAAAAGTAACTTTTAGTATGTTATATAGGTACCGCAGTGTATAATACACTTTGACATTAGTCCAAGTCCGATCTGACTATTTTTGAATTCGCATTGACAATTAATACTTTGACTTGCTTTGTGGGGGGGTACTCTGTCTCAAGCTTGAGGTTCTTCCAGAGGGTTGGATGTTTTAGGGAGTTGTAACGTGATGAGGGGGCGAATTTATGGTGATTGAATTTTAGAAATTAAGAGGACGGTTTCTTTTGCGGCCGTTGAGTAGGCCGGGGCGGGTTGAGATTGATTTGATGTGTGGTAAGTGGGACGAAGTGATCGAGAGTTGGAGTTTAGTGGAGGTGGCATTTGAGAATTCGCGAATGGACGGGATGTTGATGGACTTCCTGATGGAGTGATTGCTAACGAAGAATGGGAGGTCGGTGATCTGGCGGAGAGTTTTATTTTGGACGGCTTCTATGCGGGACCAGTTGGAGTTGGAAATATTGGAAGCCCATGCAGAGGGGGCGTATGTTAGAATGGGGCGCATGTATAGGCTTTGAAAATGTAGAGCTTGGTTCTGACAGAGAGAGGGCTTTTCTTGTTAAGCATGGGAAAGAGGAGGTGGCCTGCAGCTTTTGTTTTATTTACAACGGACTTGGCGTGGGCAGAGAAATTTAGGTTCCTGTCGATGATAACACCCAGGTATCTAATCGAGTAGAACCAGCTAACTGGGGTGTTGAGGACTTTGGGTTTAGGGGTGTTATGAGTGCTTTTGTTAGAGAAGAAGATGGCTGAAGTTTTTGAAGAGTTAATGGATATTCTCCACTGTTTGAACCAGGGTTGGATAAGATTAATTTGTTTTTGGAGATGAGAAGCTGCCACGGAGTGGTCTTTGCTGGTGGCGTAAAGAAGGGTGTCGTCGGCGAAGAGTGCGACTTTGGCTTTGGGGTGGACAGGGAGATCGATAACGTACAGTGAGAACAGGTGGGGGGAAAGGCATGAGCCTTGGAGGACCCCCGCGAAGATGTTCTTATGAGAGGAGAATTTGTTGTCGACTTTGACGGAATATTTTCTATTTTGGAGAAATGATTTGATAATGTTAACTAGTTGGGTGGGGATATCTAGGGAAATTAACTTGAAAATGAGGCCGGGATGCCAGACCTTGTCCAAGGCCTTTTGGACGCCTTTTTATTTGATTTTTTCATGTATAAAACGAACCAAAGCGCTGTCTCGGCAAATCTCTGTATACGACCACAAGTCGCAGATACCGCCCAAATATGGTAAAATACGAAAAAAAAAAAAAACTATATATAACACAATACAATAGACACACCATAATGTACGACGACAACGTGAGCAGGACGTAACGGCGTAAAGCGTCGAAATATGTATTTTGGAGCAGCGGAAAAGTATGAAAAGGCAAAAAGAAAACGGGGGGGGGGGGGAGAAAAACGGGCGTCATACCTGTTGCCGTTCAACGCGGTCAGAGCCGTGGCGGCCGCGGCCGCGGCGGCGATCCTGTTGGCGTTGCCGTCGACGTTCTGTATTTGCGTGGGCGACAGTTTGGCGGCCAACGCGTTCAGCGTGTGTAACATCGCGACCGGGTTCCGGGACGCTGGCCAATCGGGTCGCATGGGCACGACGTTGCGTTGCCGGCGGCGGTGCCGTCGCACGCGGTGCCGGTTTTACGCGGTTGCGGTCGGCGCGGACGCGGTCGGATACGCGCGAAAAAAACGGACGCTTTTCGGGCGACGGCGACGCGATGTTTCGTCCGGAGGGTTTTAACCGGGCAATGCACACGCGAAAATTTGGAACGGAAAACGATAATATTCATGAAATTCGCCGATTGCGGGGCGACGGAGTAGACGGGCGACGATTTAGATTAAAACGGCCGAACGGAAAATACTGTTTATGTTCCAAGCGCCATAATATTGTTAGCCGTTGACGAGACGGAGAAGAAGTAGAAGGAGAACAAGGCGACGGCGGCGATGATGACGTAGTGATACCGCTGAACTTTTGGCGTCCTGTTAGGGGAAAACAAAAAACAAAAACAATTCTAAAATGAGTCGGAAACAAAAATATCACGTATTATTAATGCGAAATATTCTATGTTATTATTATTATTATTATTATCGTATTATATTTTCGTGGACTGATCGCGATAACAATTTTATTGATCGGGAGAGGACAATCGATCGCCGGTGAATTGTGTTCGCCAACATTCATTAGACGTTTAACGAATTTGGGCGCGCGATTCCTTAGAACGCGGCTGTAGAAGCACGGTGAATATTTATTTTAATACTGCAGTCGACATTTGCCATATTTTGCGATTCATTGATAACCATGTTGTGTGGTCAAGATAAAAAATTATAATTGACTTACATATTTCGGAGGAAATGGAAGAAGAAAATCATCCAAAATATGTTTGAGAAAAACAAAATTCAATTTTTCAAGTTCGAGAAATCGAAGGTTTTTTTTGTATACTTATCGATAAACACTTATTTCAAAACGAAACAAGGTTTAGGGTTTAGTTTCTTTAGATTAAGTTGTGATACATTTTCTTGAACTTGTTAATCCTCATATGATGGATTCTAAAGAACGAAAATAAACATGTATGTTTACTCACACCATACTCGGCAAGTGTAGTATCTTCAATAATTAGAAATATTATTTTGGAAGACATTTTATCTTTAAATATCTTTTAAATTATTTTTTTAATCTGGCCATGGCCGCGCGTTTCATGCGACTAGTCTGTTCTGAGACAGTCGTCGCCGCATCATCAAAGAAATCGGTTTCATTTAAAAATTAACAATACCGTACCAGTGCGACTAAAAGACGGGCCGCGCTTCTACTGACGAATTCTAAGGAATCGAACTTTAGTCCTCCGCTTTATAATTATTAAAATCGGGGCTTCAAACCGGTATTTTTTTACTAACCGGTTAGATAGGAAAATTCACGTAACTAAAAACGAAAATGAAACCGAAATCATTTAATTTATATAAAAGAAAAAAAAATGTATAGGTAATATGGAGCAATTTATTACGATTTTTGAACAACTTTAAAGATTCTAAACTGAGTTAAATAATTATAATTTTCTATTTTAACTTAGTGAATAGAAATTAATTTTTTCAATTATTAATTTTCAACATTTTTCTAAAATTGTTTATATTTATATTATTATAATATCTAAATTTGGTATTCCATACATATCTACTATATGTATATAAAATGGATTACGGAAAATACTGAAAATATGAATAACTATAATGAAAGAACAAAAACCATTAACCGAAAAAAATCATACCATACCGGTTTGCAGACCATATTATATATTGAAATACTAATAAACTATTACAATAATACTATTATAATATTATTTATGTTCGTTCAAAGTACTGACAAATAATTTATGCGCTATATTATTATTTTAAAATAATTAATTTTTTTTTTTTAATTACCTATTTTAAATTAATATATTTTGGTAAATTATTTATGAGTATTTTAAAAATAAAACGATCACAATTGATAAAAATCATAAATGTAATTAAAAATATAATAGGAATAATATTGAACGCTATTTAACTAATTATTCGCATAATAATATAGGTTATTACTATATTTATACTACTATACTAATACTAAATAAAATGTAAAAGTTTTAATAAAATATAATAAATATTGGTTTTTTTAAATTGTTTTAGGCTTTATTTTAAAATACTGACAAACGACCTATTTTTGTAATTTATGTACCTAGTTAAATTGATTATATTTGATAAAACTAAAAACTATACTCAATATAAGTAACTAGTATTGATGATCAATTAGTGTTCCCGATAATTTCAATTTACTGCTAACTGTGAACCAAAAGCTGACGTATATTTGTCCCGTTAAAAACTAAATATTGACGTTTACTATTGTTATATATTTTACGTGGACGGTACAAAACACGGTTAAACGGATGGTTAATTTCGTCATCGACAAATAAATATAACAACTATAATATATATATAGTCAGCCATTATATATAGAGTACAGACAGCCTGTGTATATATGTATATGAAAAAAAGTAAGCACTACAAAAACTAAGAGTTATATCTAATATGGTAAAAAAATATTATTATACAATAACACTAAATTGACAATATCGACGACGACAGTGGAACATCATCTACGGTAATAACATTATGACGGAATATAAAATCCCCGGGAGAAATGGGGTTAAAATCATGCGATTTTGACTGGGATAAAAAAAAAACACACCCGAAATCGCGGTCAAAGTTAAAAAAAATTATATCCCAATAATAAAGTTTTATTGCTTTTGATTTTATTGCATCCAAGGGCCCTGAGGGATCTGCGACGGGTATACCCCTTCGAGGTATTTATTTTATTTTACTTCACTTTTTTTTGTTTTTTTTTTTCATTTTGAGTGGGAGGACACGGGGACTTTATTATTTGTTTGTTTATTTATATCCGTGTGCCCAATTTTTATCGTCACCGCCGCCGTGTGTTTCTCCTCCACGATTTCACGACGATTAAAAAAATAATAATAATAATAATAATAATAAAATGAAATAATGGCGAATAAATATCGTACGAGTTCTGCAGAACCTAATATTTTTCCTTTGCCGCGCGTCTTCAAAAGTCTTTATACGTCGTGTGTGCACTGTGCAGTGTGCGCGTGGCGGCGAACACGCCGTTATACGCAATATACGTATAATGTGTGTATATTATATTATTCTCGAATCGCGATTTTCACGGTCGGATTGGCAGATATTTACGTGCGCCCCAGAGACGCCTCGTATTTCAATATATAAAAATCTTAAAGAATTCGAGATACCGTTGGAAATGTCTCCGGCTACAAAATATATTTATTATTTCCTTTCCTTTGACACCACCCGTAGCTACTGTATACTATACGTGTGTATATTTTTTCTTTATATTATTATTTATTTCCTCTCTCCGTCAAACCACGGTGGAAAGCTCGGACTTTTGTTTTAAATGCGTGCGGGTTTCGACGGGATTCCACTTTTTGCCGTCCCGAGTTGCCGACGTTGCAAAACTTTCTAAGGTATTTCGAGAATTCGAAATTATTTAAACGAAAATTATCCCGTAGGTAGGTATATATAATGGTTAACGGAGGATAAAAAAACACATGATTTTTCAGTAAATATTTGCTTTTACTTCATATTTTACATTAAAGTGTACATGCGTAATTAATACGGTGAAGACGGAATTATGTCTCTTGAATATAAATTTCCAGATTTTCTTATAGGTATTGCGTATAGAGTTCGGGCGTATATTATAAGTTTTCAATTATTATTTTTCTTTTTTTTAAATTATAAAAATTTTTTACGTGATATACATTTCAAACAGTCTAGATATTTTTCTGCAACCTCAGTAACCGTTATTTAAACACATTTTGTTTTTATTTGTACATCTTTTTTTTTTTTTTGTCAGTAGCGTTTATGTTCTATACAGTATAGTTTATATAGTATGATAAAAACAGTTAGCGATAACAATTTAATAGAAATTGATTTTGTTGAATCTACAAATATATATATAAAATCTATATATAATATATATATTTTTTTTTTTGAAACAATTTAAAAACGAATTTACTGCACAAATTTGTCCTTTTATTAAATCAATTCTATTCGACAATACACACAACATAAATTAGATGAACTATATTGATTTATTAATATACTCTGGATATGACTTCTGTTTTTTTCTGTAATTTTTTTTATAAATGATTAAACAGATTATTGGGCTTGGAATTTTCCGATATAATAACGGACACTCAATTCTCTCGCATAAATGTTATATTAACTCGAATTGCTCATGACAAGCACATTTTTTTTTATCGCAATCCGTTACGGGTCGTTTCCTCCTATCGGACGGAATTTCAGGACACATAAAAACCACATGTTATTTGGGGTACATCATATATTTTGGCAACAAATATTACAGACCCTATGTTTTCCGTTGCTCCACACTCCAATAACATACGATGGCTGTTTTGGTTTGTTCAGAAAGAGAGAACTAAAACCTAAATACGAAACATGATACAATTAACTTTGAAAAATTCCATAGTGATGAACATATATTTTATTTTTTTATGCTAAATCCTATACACGAGACTACTAGTTTACGTATATTTGACAAAGTTAAAACTTTAAAATAATTATTAGTTATTGAAAATCATTCATTTGTAACTTATTTATTTTTATTTTTATTCCATACTAATTTCTTAATTACCATATTAACCGGATAACGTATTGGTATTTTGTTACAATTATGATTTAAAAACTATAATTTATAAGTTTTTAATTTTTGAATGTTGAAAATTTGATAGGTAGGTACCTAAAATGTAAAATGTTGAGTTTGATATAATTATGCTATTCATGAATATAAGTGATAAGGATAATCGACAAATAATCTCTATGTAGGTGCATGTAATTTCATAGTTAGGTCATGAGCAAAATAATATTATATTTACAGTGCCCGACAAGCAGTAATTTTTATCGATTAATAAAGTTTATTGATGCTGTGTATTAATATTACAGTATATTTTCAAATGCTTTTTTGCCTGCCTAGCTCCTAGCTGCTATAACTTATTTTGGTTTTAATTATTATTTAAAATATAATAAATAAATATATATGGGTAATGATACTTTAGATATTGATCTAATCGGAAATGATAATAGTGATGGAGTGATCAAATAAAACCGAAGTTGTTATACTTAAGCCCTATATGTTTAATGTTTATACAAATCACAGATGTATTATCAAATGTACCAAACTGCAATACATGTAAAAATAAGTACCATCGTCCATCACCTTACAGTGTGTGTACAATTTACATACTTCAATCATTCTAACTAAAATAGGAGTTGAACCCTAAAAAATTATAAATGATTTTCCACCGTTTAACATATCATTTAAATTAAATAATATTGTCAAAATTTACAAGTTATAAAGAAATACTCATAACTTATGTAAGTTCCAGTTTTATTAGTATCTACCTAACTATATATATTAACTTAACAAGCTACTTTTCCATTGGCAGTAACTATTATAGTAATTTATCTAAGTGACTTAATCAAGTTAAGTACCTACTAAAATCGAGTAATTTGCTCACCGCTGTAATTAGGACAGCTAATAAGGTTGTGTATAGTGGTGTATATTTATTCCTTAAACAAACATGCCTAAATTACGAAACTCCACTGTATACCAGTCTGTTCTATGATACTTGGAATGCATCATCCACGTACTGAAAATTAATTTTGAAACCAACATTCTACGCGTGAATTTGAACAAGCAATATTCGTAAGTAGGTATCCAAATGTGTTTACTGAACTATAACACCGTATAAGCTGCATTTGGGTAAAAATACAGTTTTAATCTCGGAACTTTTGTTCGGACATTTATACTACTTTGAATGTCAAATTAAATACAATCACCGACATTTTCTGCCCTTTTGAAACTTTAAAATCCTCGACAGACAATTTATTAGATTTAATTGAACGAAAACGATAAATTTTATGCTATCAACGCTACCGTGTCAATACATATTAACGTGTAGATCAGAAAAGATTGACCAACAGAAGTTTAGGGGTGTTCGGTAATAATTCTAACTTAGCCAAACTTTTCCGATATCTTTGCAGCGAAAACAGCGTAGACGGTAACGTCTTGTTTTTCTTAGTCTAAGCAATCGAGCTAATCTTTCATCGTGCATTTTATATTGCACCAACCTACTCGTATATATTTTCAAAAGTAAAAATCATAAAAAAACGGGAATGATTTAGTTTTTTATGAAATTCGAATCATGTTAATATGCTGATTATCTGTGTATAGTACATATTAATAATAGTTTTCTCTTTAAACCGGAAATACAATTTATTTTAACATTTGTTTGATACGAATACAGAATAAATATCAATGATTAATATAGTGTTCGTTTATATTTTATATTTATGGACGTCAATTTTTATACGTACGAAATTATTATTTATATTGATGGATATATATATATATATGTATAATAATAAAATCCATCATTCAACAACAGAACTGTAGCATAGTTATTAGTTATTACGAAAACAAACGATTCTGTTAATTAAAAAATGTGCATTTACGTAAAAAATAATGCATACTGCCAGATTAAAAACATCCAATGTTTTATGTTTTGTACGTATACTTTTTGTACAAAATAAATAATAATGACCGGCTATATTTAAAAAAAAACTGATCAGTTCATCAAAACAAACTGTGTTCATTATTCGTACGCACATGTTTTTCGCCCCCTTCTGTACTTTCCTTTTTACCCCGATTTCAAACGCACCCGAGGGAATATATAATTTTAGTCATATTGGTATATAAGCTAGGTATACCTGTATACTGCAGTTAAACCAACCAGGTTTGTATTATGAAAATTTATATGATGTTGAAATAAAAAAAATATAGTACAATATATGGTGATAATTTTTTTGATAACTTTTGTGAGGAACATATTATGATCATTTTACGGTAGGTATTGATCAAATATTGTGTTACTGTGATTAATTTCACTGAAAAAAAAAAATGTTCAAAAATAATGTACATGAAAACTTTGACATTCGTAAGTCATGTCAAAGTATTGACTATATATTATATTTTAAGACGATCGAATTCCGTGTATCAAACAAAATATTATATAAGACTGTTGGAACTTTTTTGGTGCGGGCGGTGGAGAGGAAAGCATACCACTCGAATGCAGTTTATTTTATTTATACATTTTTTTTATAATATTCCTGGAGTTACCGAAGTAAAAGTGATATATTGTGTTATGGGTATACGATTTAAGTTTATTATTACTTGCAAAAAAGGGAAAATAAATAAATACAATTTGTACTTTTAAACTTTTGACGTAGGAAAACATTTTACGTTTTGAATACATCCACAGTGCCACACGCCGACCAAAACAAATGCGTGTAGGAAACAACAACGAAAAAGGCATATAAAAAGGCTATTGTGGAAACGTTAACATTTTAAGAGGATTTCAAAAGATTGTAGTGTGTACTCATTTATTTACGAAAAATTAACTTAAACGTAATAACATGCAAATTAATAAAAGAAAGAATCTCTGAAAATTCTCGGATTTCATTATAATGTTGATGAACTATTGAAATCAAAACTAATATAGAAAATAAAATGAGTTATCTACCTTTAAGACCATTAACTATACGAATGTTAAATATAAACCAAGACAAAAAAAATAAAATAAGAATAACAGGAAAATTTTCAAATATTCTCTGATATTATATAAGAAGCTAAAGGATATGAAAATATTTGAACATGGATATAAATCTGTGATGCTGGGGATTAGCTAAAGAATTAATGTACAAGACGAATTAAGAAAACCGAGGATAAGATGGAAAATATATGAATGAATGGACAGAAATACGACCATCGAATAGGCATTAAATATAAAAGGACGGAAAATTGGAAGTTGGATTACTTGTGATAAAACAGTTCCTATACGTGTATTTATTTTGAACCGTTCTACGAGATGTCGAAGAAAGAACTATAAGTGCGAAGATTCGGATATTTAAATTATATAAAAACTACGTAAAATAGGTACGTAAAATTATTATTTGCCAGAGAGTCGACCGACAAGACACGTCTAGGGACCGAAATATACACATACGTGTATAATAAACCCCGATGGGATTTCGGTCGAGATAGGGTTAGGTATACGAGTATGAGAAGAAAACGCCGGCGGAGACCCACCGACACTCGTATATTTACATATTATATATTATATAGTGCAGACAAACATTCCCTATAGCCATTTGGCCGTGTGCGTTATTGTTAAACGAAAAACACTTATTACACAAATTTTAAAGGTCAACACGAAACACACGTTTCCGACGAGCCGAACCCCACATATATAATCAAGATGTTTTTTCTCATCCTTTTACGCCCCGTTGTTGTTATTTTTGGAAAAACGAAATTCGACTATTCGTACTACTACTGATCGTATTTACTACGCTACTATTTTATACGTGGGTACGCGCTGTTTTATTATTTCAAAGCAATCGACCGCCGTTTTACCTTCAAACAAATGGAAATGTAAGCTTCGCCCAAAAACCAAATGTCTAGAATTCACCGTATATGGGATTTCGGATCAAATTTCTGTCGGTTACTGTAGAAAACGAGTTTCCGTTTGAACTAGTCAAAATGACAAAATCCAAAAATCTATAAGCACATTTCGAGTTTGATCAGTCGGAGTTTCGGAGCCATATATAGTTATGTACGAATGAAGCATTTCCAATGGCCAAAATTAGAGTATGACCAGAAATTGTACAATCATCGCGTGCCGTGATAAAATAGTTTATAGGTTAAAAAATTCGAAATCTACACGATTTTCATGGTTAAAATCAAAAATATTTTTTTTTTTTACACTCGCGGTGGTCACTTTGATTTGTGCTCTTTGAAGTACTTTATTTTGCCGTATAATATGTACATGTTATTTCATCTCTATATAATATACGTATTATATATATGATCTCAGCACACTATATACACAGTATATACACACATGCACGGCATACATTCCACTCCTTCTGTCGGTGACCTTTATAAATAGATCTGCGACGTGTTCTTACGCGTTTCCCATTTTCTATGTTTGTATTTTTTTCGTTCGACTCTCGTATTTTGTTTTTGTTTTTTTTTTTTTATTTTTTACACGAATACGCAACACCAAAATAACGTATTTATATTCGTTTTTACTTCGAATCTCGTGTCTCTCTCCCCTCGTATATAATACGAATATATATATATATATATACATTATCTTGCACCACATATGCGCGCCTCTCGTGCGGTCATTTTATTTTATTGCCTCCGCGCGCCGGCTAATTTAAGAAATCTCATTCGAAATGATACACATGATGACGACACGCGCCACGGTCGCTGTGGAATTCTAAACTCGGGCAACGGATCGGATTTATTACAACCACTCTTATTAGTATTATTATTATTATTATTATTATTATTATTATTATTATTATACATGTGTTTTATTTTTTCGAAACCTCATCGTGTAGGAGTGCCGATCTAGTGTCTCGCAGGGACTAGTATATATAATTCCCCAAACCACGAACCCAATTTATTATGTATCTACAATAATATAATAACACGAGCAGTATCATTTACAGTGTGTCAATACAATTTTTACGTATATAGCACGTGCGAAAAATAACGATCAAGTACGTAATAAATAATTTTATTTGGAAACTGATCGATAAACTAAAATTACTTTTAAGGTGATTAGAAGCGGCGATTGTCTCTCTCTCTCTCTCTATCACACATGTAATATAACAATTGAGATAATTTCTAACCTACCGATAGATCTAATGATGCGATAAGGAACTGATCTGAATATAATATGTCATAAGTCCACTTTAGATCGACTTTCCCACATTTTTTTTTCTGTCTCCTGAAGTCCTCATAAAATTAATTTAAAATATTTGGACATATAAAAGTTAACATTTTCAATTTTTGTAAAAATTAAGGAAATAAAATTTAAAAAGTAGGAAAGTCATTATGAAGAAGTTTTCACAACGAATTCATATCAGTTTTCAGAATCCTTATCACATTACTAGGTCAATCGTTGTGTAAGAAATGGGCTTCAGTGTGTTTTCAAATACAGTAGCCGTATTTATTGACATGTGCCTGTGCGTGCGAGTGTACACACCATTATCATTATTATGCCCAATGTATAACACACACTAAAGACCAAATAATACTCACACAAATACACAGCATAACATGAATAAATCAAATAATTGATTTTTACAACCTCTTAATAAATGACCGCTTCTAATACCCTTAAAATGACATTTACTCGTTTATAATATTATAGACATTGCCGATTTTTGGGGGTGGTTACATTTTTTAAATGGTACAAATATATATATATATATATTATATATATATACGTTGCCATGTTAATTTACGATGTGTAAATTACGTCGGAATCTCGAATTTCTAGAATTATATTTCACTGAAATTGGCTCGTCTCCACGGTAAAAACTTATAAACTTAAATACTTGCGGTAAAAAATTCATTGAATATGTATAATATTTCTAAATAGTAGACAATAAATACAATAAATATTAAAATATAATAACTAAGTATTTAAAGTATATCAAACTCTTTTGTTATTTAAAATATTTTTGTCGAATAAAGTTATAATAATTTAGACACCCCTAACCTTAACCTTAATATCAATGTAGGTAATAATATTTAGTAATAATAATTTTGGTTTTTGAAATAATTATTTTATAACCCACTTTCAAATAATATAAATATGGTACATATTCTTTTCAAAGGTGTACATCAACTGAGTACCTACTCGTATAGTTAGAAATTCAGTTAATCTTTTTTTAAACTTTTTAACACATTTACCTAGTTATAATAATTTTTGCACTTAACGTAACTAGTTTAAATTATTATTGTATAACTAAACATTTTACAGCATGAATAATACAAAAATGAACTTTTTTTTAACAGAGTTAAGTTAATATTTCTTTCTGTTTTTACATTAAAATTCTTTGTTATAACTATTAACTTTAAATTCTGAAACCTTTTAAATTAATTTGACTTGAAGTATTTGAGTTAAATTTTTCATTAAATTGCAGCTCATTGATGATTTTAATTAAATAAAATATATATTTAAAACAAAATGATAATTTACATTGGATATAGATAGTGTAGATTTTGGACGGAAACCTATTTCGTCAATAATCTGAATAAATAATAATACAGTTCTATATAACTGTTCACACTATATTGATTACTAGCCAAAAACAGTAAATTCTGTTGAAAAAACAACTTCAATCGTAGGTCATTTAATATAAAATAATTAGAATCGACTATTAATAAAACGCAATTTCAATACACTGTTGTTTATTTTATGAACTATTGAAATAATCCATTTTGTAAATGTGTATAATATTATGTTTAAATTAAATAGGTACAAATCATATAGTAATATAAAATGAAATTGAAAATTAAAGTTTTATCTCGGGGAGTGTATTTTTTTAAAATAAAAACGCGCAAATAATTGTTTTTTCAAAGTATGTACCTACATATTATATTGAAAATGTTAACTATTATATTTTTTTAAATTATTAAGTTTAAACATTTTTTGAGTATAGTATAAGTATACAAGATATTTAACTGTAGATGTATCTTTTAACGCTTATTTAGATATTACAAAAAATTATAATGGAATGTATAAATACATAATACAAAGTACTGATGGTAGATATAGACTATATACGGACAGTGCGGCGTTGACTGGAAAAATAAAGAGTCGAAAAGTTTTTGTCAACTGCATTATCAACAGTATCGAAGTTGAGTGAATTATGAATTTACAACAGGATCATCAAATTTCCAAAAAAAAAAAAAAAAAAAAAAAAAAAAGGTGTACAATTTTACCGCTCGTACTAAGTGTCGGAAGTGCTTTGAAGTTTTTCATTTTTGTGTACCCATACTATTCGGTGCATGCAATTTTAATAAGAGCTTTTAAATAATCGTTGGTAACTCGGCGGGTCCATCATAGTAATTTTTAAAATTTCGGTGATAACGTGTCGAAATACTCGGTAAAAAGTATAATGGAAGGTTAATAGACGATATATAATTACTGAGTTACTAGAAACCGTCTGGTGTTATCGAACGAAAAGTCAAATGAAAAAATTAACTCACTATGATAATATAGGCGTCATATTATAACACGATAGTAATATCGCTATATTATAAGATAATGTTTTTCCTCGGGATATAAGCGTGAAATTTCAATAATTTTGAAATCATAAATTTGACTGTACTTCTAATCAAATATTGTATATGGGAAAAAAAAACGAATTTGACCGGTCTTTTTTCACAATATTTCTGATGTTTACTTCGGGAATATGTTTACAGGACCTGTACAGTGTATTATCGCCATTCGTCCTCGGGTCAGATATTTTTATTTTTTACTCCTTCTTCTTGTCAAAGATTTTGGTTAACCGATACTCGTGTGCGGTCCCGAGTATACGGAACACATTTACAGCAGAGGGATTTACGTTGTTTATTTACGTATACGTGGAAGAGCACGATGACGTGAGCGCTTTTGTTACTATCATCGTGTCTTGAAGAGTCGCACGCGTGGAAACAAAAGAGGGATGTATAGGCACACTTCAGGAATAATACACACTCGCGTACGGTGAATTACCCATTATAGATTATTCGCCATTTTTGCGGCGTCTTTTCGGTCCAACGATTGCGGGCACCCTTGTTTTTTTACGATCGATTTGCTATATGATACGTTTGTTTTATTATAATTGTTTTACATTTTTGTCCCCCCCCCCCGGTAACCGACCTAACGTGATTTCTATAAGTGCAGTATATGTGTTTATGTGTCAATATATATATATATAACTTAACTTAAAACGAGTAAACATTTAAAGAATTATAAAATTCCCTAAAAACGTTCTCTGCCCTTGACTGTTGGTAAGGTATACACCGGCGGATACTTAAATTATAACAACAAAAAAGTGTGATAATAATGAAAAAAATAAATAAACGACACAGATGTAGATACCGTTTGGGGGGTTTTTTTTTTTTTTATATAGCCTCCACAGAGTTCCTGACGATTATTTTTTTTTTTTATCTCACGCTTCGCCGTTGAGATTACGGCACGATAATCCCAACCCCAACTTCCCTAACCGTAAAATGTACACAATAAACCTTTAATTTGTTTTCCAATTATGAAAATTGTTTTATTATGTATTACACTGTATTAGATCAATCACTGAAATATGTCGAACATCCGCGGTTTAAAACGTTATTACGTTAATGAATATTTATTATTTATAAATTATGTGATGAATAAGAGGCTTTACGATGATTATTCACGTCGAAAATAATTATGTGTGTAGGAAAAAATCGTTTAACATCGGGCATCTGTTATTAACTTATGATTATAGTTATGTTCAGATGAAAATTTTTTACATTTTATTTTTTCATTTTAAGATTATGCATATAATAGATTTAAAATGAAAAATATAAAATTAAGAACATTTCATCTGAACAATAATGCCATTGTTTTCCTTTTCTTAGAGCTTTTTCCATTATATACAGAATTCAAGAATTGTATTTAGAAACCTTATACGGAAAGCTAGAATGTCATTTATTTCAAAATTAATACTGTATTTTTCCTAAGGATTCACAGTTAAATTTTTATGAAGTTCAATTATATGTACACTGTTCGAGAAAATTATTTTACTAATGAAATTTTTGTGATTGACTATATTTATTTATCTATTTTGAATTTAATTAACGATTAAAATAACGTATTAAACATACAATAACATACCACTTATGATCAATGCAAATATGCAATCTTAATAAATATTTATTTTTGATTATAAAAATCACTATAACCTACTAAATTTATGTTGGTTGTATCTATTAGTTTTATTTAACTGATAAATATTTCCTAGTATGATATAGAAAAAGTAGAACAGTTTATATGGCTTTTATTATTTAGGACTTCATATATTATTATAAATATTATCTGGTGTAATCGAATATAAATATTTAAATTATTATTAAGTCTATTTGAAAAATACATTTGTCTAAGTGGTTATGCATGTGTCTTGAGCACATATAAAAGATATATTATTTATTCGAAACATAAAGAAAATAAAATTTACAATAACTGAATTATTAATAAGAATAGTATTCAATGTGTATTTTTATATTAATAAATTCACGACAGCTGGTGTAAAGTTTTAAAGTGACCAGTCATTAAGAAAACAATATTATTTGAAAATTAACACTAGAAATAAACTTTACCTATACCTATTATTTATTACGGCATAATTATTTTATAGCTGTAATAGAATACCGAAATGGGCTTTTATATATGCTATTTTCCAAAAGATAATAAAGAAAATATATTTATTTAGATATACCTAAGTACATATAGTAGTATAGTACATATAACTAAGTATTTTAAATTATTAAAATGTGGAAACAACAATAAAAGCAATTTGAATTCTGGTAGGCATATATTATTTATATATCCATAAAAAGGCGGTATATAGTGAACTTTATTTTGGGCAAAATACCAAATTTAGTTACCTAAGGGATTTTCAAAAAATTTTGTTGGCTATCAAATATGTATTTTATGAAATCCATTTGAAAAAAATAAAATATTTTTAAATTGCCCATAATAGTTCTGTATTTTTTTAAAATAATGTACATAAATGTATTTTATATAAATTATAATTTATTTAGTCTACACAATAGTATATATATATATATATATATGAGTAGGATATATTTTACTTTTGTAATAGATACATATTACATAGTTTTGAATTTTTAATTTATGTCGATTGAGCGCATTCTCGTGCAATTATAATTTGGTTTACGTGACACTTTGGATCGTTACCAGCTAGCACTGATTTTAACTGATATAATATTATAGTTTTGGTTTAGGTTTATAGTATAGTTTATATACCCTGACACATAGTATGCAGACTGAATTATAGATGTATGAAATATACCTACCTATCTTAATAATAATTTGAACGTTTAAATTTAAATTGGATTTCAAATGATAATTTCAATAATAATTAATGTTTTTTTTTTCATTTAAATATGGTACATATACCTACTTATATAATATAACGTATAGAATATAAACTCATGAGTACAATTGTATAATTATATTTATATATTATATATTAATTTTTGAAAATATTATAATGTTTAATTTCTTAATTTTTCTAACTTTTAAACTACTCAAGTTAATCATAACTATTTTTCCTTTGTATCGTTTTAAAGTTAGTTAAAATGATAAAATACATTTTTTAACATGATATATCTTGTACTGTCAAATATATATTATGTACCTACTAGCTACCTGTTATGTATATATGTACTGAGTACTCATATATATTATATAAATATTAATTCAATCAAAGTTATTATCAAAGTAATTTGTATTTTAATAAAACTTTTGGTTAATAGTAAATAAAAAAATAATTTCAACTCGTAGTTCGGTTAAATGTCATGCTCTTCTTGTTTAAAGTTAAAATATTTAATTAATTCAGATTAGAAAAGTTAATTTTCCATTGCAAATTAGAGTTTAAATCTTTAAAATCATTTTAAAAACGGTTTAATAATTTTCAAATATGTATCCTTTTATTATTCATAATTATTTATTATAAATTTATATTCGAATTTCAATCGAAATATATATATTGAACTCACGAATATACGACGAGTAGTTTATCCTTAAGGTATCAACTTAAATGGATGATTATGAAAAAATAATTCTTTAAAAGCTTAGTTAATACAATGACAATTTAAACAAGTAAAGTTAATCAGTTAATGGCAAAAATAATTAACTAATTGATTTAAATAGGTAAAAAAATAATAACTTTTCAACTAGTATTATTGCCCAGTTTTGATTATTAATTATATTGTTATCTATATTAATAATTATTAATAATACGAGTACGATATTATTTTTGTATAATGTACGAAATTGATATTATGAAACGATGGTATAGATATATATTGAATTGCCTTCTCGACCTTTGCCAGTACGATATGATATGCAAAAATTATTATTTTACCGTTGATCTGACATGCTGTTTCGCATGTTATAATTCTCGCATCCACGACCTCACGTTATGTATAAGTGTCGGCGCTCTAATTTTTCGCGTTTTCATTTACCTGTTTCCCCATTTCCGGGTGTACTTAAACATATAATGCCTAAGTATACAAATATTTCTAACGGACATTATCGTTTTTAACATTTAAAAATAAATTACTTTTAGCCTCATCTCTCGTCTGAAAATATTCAATACAACAATATTGACACACATATACTGTCACGAACATATTATGCATGGCCATGAATTCTAACCAGTGTAAACTTATACGAAAGAATATAATATTTTTTTCATCAGACAGAATTCTTCGATAGTAATATCTAAAAACTTATATTCGAATTCCTGTTCGTAGATTTATATTACTTTGTGTGACTATATTTTACTGTACAGGTATCAAAATAATAGTAAAATTTGGAAGACAAACTAATAACATTAATATTATTTTTTTCATAATAGGTAGGTATATCATATGTGATATACAATTAAATATCACTAAATTAAAGACAATAATATGAATCGAATGTAGAATTATTAAATTTAATTAATATAAATATTTATTATGATGATATTATTTCTCGGCCAGTGAGAAACTTATCTTGTTATCCTGTTGTGGAATTTAAAGAAACATTATTAATTCGTAATTTATACATATAGTGTAACTCCCACGTGTTTATTCGGTGTAAGAAATATGCGGAATATATCTGTCAACTATTTTGATATAAGGTACAATTAAAACTTAAAAGTTTTCTTATATTTTGGCACAACAGATGATAATAATATGTTGTATACGCAATTAAAGTCTACAGAGGGTAGTTTTTATCTTAATTAAAATAATTAATTTATATTTCAAAATAGGTATATGTATAGTATATAATATATATATATATATCATATACATAGTGTTTTTTCTTGTTTTTCATAACATTAAATCACAATAAACGTAACGTTATTGTAGTCCCTAGGCATTACGAACAATTCTTGAACCAAGTTTGTATTTACATATACGAGTAACTGAGAAAATATTTCACCAGAAACAAGAGTATAAATATATAGGTATATATAAAATCCAATTTTGATAAATGTATATAATTTTTTTTTCGAATTATTACGGTTGTATTGTGAATTACGATAAAGTAATGTCTGTAAAGATAGATAATATGTTAAATACACTTGTACTATTTTCTTCTGTTGGTACCTACCTCTACCTACTCTACAATCCCACTGCCGACCTATCAACTAAATACAGTTCTACGCCTCAATTCGAAAAATCCTTACGACATCTGATGCAAAAATTGTGAAAGATCAAAATTAATTTTGGACTCGTCTATTCCAATAACTGTATGGTGCGATTATACATTGGTACCTATATTATATATTATTTCTGTTGTTAATTTTTCGTTTAAAACATATTTATGATAACAAATAATATATGCACGGAATAAACGGTAATACAACACTTCTTTTTGTTTATCGCACACAATTATTTTATCATACATTTTACCGTCTGAGTGTTTCAATATATAGATATTATATACAGGCAGGAAGTGAGAAGAGGAAGGTTCAGTCCATTGAGTTAATAACAATATATATATTATATATTATGTGTGTCTATATTATATATTATTAGTTATTATTATTGGTATTACAAAAACATTCCTTGAACGAGGACTTCGAACACGAAATATATGATATACGTGACGTCAGCTACCGTATTATATACTATTATAATAATATACCTACTTAATAGGTATTTGTTTTATAATATCATTCTAAGTATATCAAAAACGAGCACGGTAGTTACGTGCTATCTATGTACCTAAATATATATACCTATATATACCTATATATACCTATATACCTATAACCTTTTATACACTTTAACCAAAACCAAACCAGCAACGGTGTACGCACACTGTACGCGTCTTATCTCACTACACACTAGCTGTAATAGTAAGTAGGTATCGTGTAAATTAAGTACCTATACCATTATATAACTATCTCTGTATATTATTGTGTACACCCACCCATACGTGTATGTCAGTGTATTTTTACGTTATGTGTATGCGCGTGTGTGTTCGGCTTTCCTGTACACCAGCTCTTATCTATCGTACGCGCACGCGCGTAATATTCCGTGAGCAATATCGAAATTGAAAACGCATATAATACATATATATATATATATATATATATATAGGTACACTATACGGAAAATATGGCAAGTCGAAATAAGGGTGGATCGGACGGACGCGTGGGTGGCTGGGGGTTAACTTTACTCGGTGAACTTTTGTTTTACGTATGATTGACGTGCCAAATGAAAGTGCCTGTGAGGCTATAGATAGGCGGTGGTGGTGGTAGTAGTAGTAGTAGTAGTAGTAGTGATAGTAGTAAGTATTATACGCAGTATGTGGTGATAGTGAATATTGTGGGTGGTGTAGATGACTGCAGTAAAGAGGGATTAGGAGTCAATGTAATTTGACAACGGCGACGGCGTGGATCCCGTACCCGGTTATCCGCCACTAATGATTGATGATGACGAACAAACTGCCGCGCGTCTCCCCGGACCCTCGCCCGACAAAAACGTATACCGCGCAGACACGTCGATGAGCAAATTTTCGTAAAAGTCGACTCATCTCCCCGCCCCAAATACGGGTCTTGGAAAAATTCGAGCGCACTGGCCGCCTCCCCTCACACAGCGCGGCGCCTCGTCAGTTCGTAAAACGCGCCGTACGAACTTTTCCGGTCCCCTTTCCGTGTATAATGTGTACAGCGCGTACACACCTGGATTAAAAAGCCTGCGGGACGTCTCCATAAAATTAATACATTTCCGACAGACGTTATTTTCTTCGTGATTAATTCCCAAAACAAACATGACTTTTTGTCGGTAAAATGGATATGAAAAAAAAAAAAAAATGTATATCGCTAATCTATAGAAATCAATATGTACATCCGTACGATCGAATTGTCGTCAAATTATTATTATTTGTATAATATAATATAATGAAAAATAATCAAGTGACAATAATAAAGAATTATATTTTGATGATTCCCTGTTTCCGAAATACCATTTTAATGCATACGTATATATTATATATGTATGTGTATGTTTGTGTGTGCTATATACTTATGTATTCAGGGTTGGGCAGTATCAAAGATACAATTGTATGTTGTATCTTGTATCATGATACATATTCTGAAAGTATCTTATATCTTGTATCTAGATAAAACATTTTTCGGTATCATGTATCTTTGTGTATAAAAAGATACAAGATACATCTAATGACAAAAAAATCTAATTGGGTAGTCGGTAATTACATTTTTTTTCTTCCTATCTCATAGGTACCTATATTATCGAATTAAAACGAATAGTTTAATATTTTTTGTTGATCGTTAATATTGACGCTAACTCATGGTTTATTTATTTCAGATTTTCATGCTTGTATTTCATCATACCATTAAGTTACGAAATTATTAAAATATACAATATAATTTTATAATCATGTATGAAATAAACTTGAGTACTTGTAACTGAAATACTATAAAACATTATAGTACCTATAGGTACCTGTTATTATTATTTAATAATGTTTAAAAAAAAATTATTTTTATGTAATAGGTAATATTTTGTATAAAATTGAAATTGGATAATATTTGTTTAATTTGTATATTGTTATTAATGTATATTTTGAGAAATATTCATCATAATAAATATATTATTTTCATAAATCCGTAATAGTAACTTTTATTAAAAAATTATTATTATATTTTTGTGATACATAGAGTATCTTTTACACTTGTATCTTATATCTTTTCTACAAACGAAATGTATCATATATCTTGTATCAAGATACCCAAAATGAATGTATCATGTATCAAGATACTTTGTATTATAGTATCTTGCCCAACTCTGTGTTTATTACGATATGTAGTTGTTATATTATGCGTATATCTTTGGCAACAGTAATAAAGCGGATGGCTGTTTTTATCCTCTACCGAAATCGCTTTATTGCTACTATTATTTTTTGCTTGCATAAACTTTAAACGTTTACGGTCCTAAAAAATAACAGCGGAATATATATAAGATTAAGAAACGAGTGCGTAAATTACAGTTTTCGAATGTCTAGTATTTTTGCTTTATTTTTATTTGCGTATAGGCATTTCGAATAGCATCAATTACAACGGGTAACCCATATGTGAACTAACAACGACTACATAACGATACTGGAATTGTATACGTCTTGTCAATTTGGATCAAATTAAAGTTTCAACTGTTCGAAACAAACTAAACAAGTTAAAGACACTACAAACCTGAAGTCGTTTCACGTAACATTCTATTATCGAACTCCAAATTTAGATAAATAAAATATTGATTAAAATTAACGTTTTTTTTTTTTATCAACTTTTCTATAAATGCTTAAAAACGATTAGTGACATTAAGTCTCTTTTACCAAATTTGAATATTTTATAATTTAAAAAAAAGCCGGTCAGTAGGTTGTGGAAGCACTTCGCTCGTCGGGTGTCAGTATTGGTGGATGCACTTTGCAACTGGGCAGGGTACTTTTGGTGGATGTATTGAATTTGAAAGCAATGATAAAT
>JAIPRL010001788.1:0-73319 GCA_025469235.1 Pemphigus obesinymphae | reverse complement strand
TAGTAGACAAAATGAGAGAGAATAGATTAAGATAGCTCGGGCATGTATTAAGGAGGGATGAGACTGAGGCAGTAAGATTAGTAAGGGAAATGCATGTTGTTGGTAAAAGGGGGAGGGGAAGACCGAAGAAGAGATGGGGGAATGTAATGGCGAGTGATATGAGGAAGGGGGAGTAAGTGAAGAAGATGCGGGAGATAGAGTTAAGTGGAAGTGTAGGACCAGGGTGGCCGACCCCAAATAGTTGGGAAAGAAGGCGAAGGAGAAGAAGAAGAAGAGTTTCATTATATTTCGAAAAATGATTATAATATGTAAAATTTTATGTTATAGACTATTTATTAAAGTAATTTTTAATTAGTATTTTTTCAGCTGAAAGTGCGATTTAAAAAAATTATACTTCAATTTATACTTTAGAATGATTTTGTTGCATATTTTAATGTTTTTTTTTTTATTATTAAGTGAATTGATCGTTTTTTCTTTGTTAGTATATGAAATTACGAGATCTGATTATATACTTATATAGTTTATTACAGTCGCATTCATTTATATATATTTTTAATAACATAATAGAATTTGTATTAAATAAGTTCAATAAGTATATAGGTACCTACTCGTATTTTATTAAAAATGAAGAGCACGATATTTTTACTATATTTATTTTAAATTAAATTGATATAAATATAAACCTATATAGGACTTGATAATTTGTTTGTCATAAAAATTAGTTTTATATTAATTCATTATGATTTCCATTATCGTTTTATTACTTATCTTTTTTATATTTATTTTATTATTTCGAATTTCGTATATATTACATATTATAGTGAATTTTAAATATATTATATGTTAAAGAATACAAATTTAATGGACATTTTCTTATCAAAGATTTAATAGTTTTTTGCATCACCTCAATATAAAATACCTATACGAATTTAGTATAATCGGTAATCGTTATTTATGTATTTATAGTGACAAATTTTGTCGATTTTCACTTATAATATTATGTTAATTTATTTAAAATAACGTCTATATAATCGGTATATAGACGGTCAAAGATTTTAATTAAAATATCAAAGATAAATTACGATTATAAGATATTAATATATGCAGCTGAGGTGAAAAAAAGAGGTGAACATAAAATATATAATTAATCGAAAAATAAACATATATTATTTAGATATTATTAAGTATAAATTGTGGTAGGTAGTCTTCGAAAGATATGCTAAGAATGTAACCGTCTGCGATCGTTTGGACGAGTTGATGATTCAATGAGGCTGAACAAACAAACCCATAAAAATCCTTTTTCTATATAGGTACATACTAATTTGCATAACACGTTTTTTTTTTCTCCTCCGGAGAACGTCAATTTGTAGAGGTAACCGATTATTTTGATTATTATTGAGGTTTAGATTTTATGATCTTTTTCACGTCCAATTTTCGGGGTCGGCTGCATAGCATATGTAGGTATAGGTTCTAATATAATACTTACTGGACTGACGAGCTTGTTCGGAACGAGACCGGTCGCGCGCATTAAAGTCTCCGGCGTGAAAAAAGAGCATCACGCACAATATATATTATTATAAAAGACATAATCTCTCGTCTGCAGTACCTAAACGAATTATATATATATATATTTTTTTTTTTGCTAAACATAAGCATAACGTATTATTTGTTAATAATCAATCGGTAATTCGGTATATAAACGTATATACATATATTTATCCGGCCAGGTGTAGTATTTATGTATATATATATTATAGTTTGCCAAAATTATACATAAAACATGCATCGTGTCTGTAATATTCTTGTATTTTATAAATACGAGTTTTCGGTCGAGTAATTTCCAATATACATATTATATTGGCACGGGATATAAAAAAAAAAAAAAAAAAAAAAAAATGCGTTAGGTATTAAAAACAAAACAAAACGGAAAAAAACCACCGTTGCAACGAAAACCGCAGGTTCTGTCTCCTCACGCGAAAGGGTTGTATAAAATACTAAAATAAGAAAATTATCGTATATATATAATATTATATAGTACACGCTGTATAACCACAACAAGCAGCCGAACAAAAATAAAATTGTAATGATCAATTGAGCTGTCAATAATATAGTCCTGACAATAGTAATATAATAAATTTGCGATAACGTACCTATATATATTATACATATATAATATAATACATAATGTGTGTTGTGTATCGCAATATGCACATGTGCGTATTAATTTCTGCGCGATATATATCCCCCTGAAACAAATAAATATAATAAAACCCCCGTTGAACCGAGTACCTATATTATTATATATGCACACCGCTGCAGTCCGTGTCTCAGCGTGATTTTTTATTATGTTGTTATTTATTATTATTATTATGGTTATAATATTAGCGTGCGATCGACAGCCCGCGAAATCGCGACGGGGGCCTAAGTATTGTTTTTGGTCGATTTCTTCGACAATTACGGTGTTCGATTGTCCCTTTTGTTTCCCGCGATCAACAAGTCGTGTCGGTACACATTCGATTAAAATTATTAAATATCTCACGCTCGGTTTGCCGCGCGCCAGCATTATTAATAAATATACGGCAATAATAATAAACATAATAATATAATAAATAATATATAAGCACTATATACAGCAATCAGCAGACACGATGACAATACGCGGACCACAACGGAATGAAGAGAAAAAAAAAAAACAAAACAAAAAAACGGTTATAGAGATTTCATCAGTTCGCATTTCAGCGGATTGCGTAATTGCGTAATACGTTGAACGTATTTTTATACATTATTATTGCACGTCGTCCGTTTCATTACGTACAGATAAATTATATTAAAATATTAGGGTTTGGTTTCGAGTATCGGGATCACAAGAGATTTAATATATACGCTCCAATATTATTTTTAAGGTTTAAAATTTAAAAGCCGGTCAGTAGGGGGTGAAAGCACTTCGCTCGTTGGGTATCACTAGAGGTGGATGTACTCCGCTTACTGGACAGGATAATCTTAGTGGATGTATTGCATTTGAAAGCAATGATAAATCATTGCATTCAATACAACGATTCTGAGTGTAGCATCGGTGTAGTATACATAACTGTTAATATTAATTATACACCTACTCAGTACCTACCTATGTTTAACATTACATTGAAGATCAAATGTAGAAATAAATATGATTTAGTGTGACCTTATGTTAAATATTAAATTAATTCAGGTATAAAATATCATTTTTTCAATTAAATACCTCAAAATTAATCATTTTGTCGAAAAAATAAAACGACTATAAAAAAAAATTGTGACTACGGGTTTTTGAGATTTTTTGAATTTAGTTAGAGTAACATATATTTAACGCTGTATATTGCCGTTTTTACCTCATTTTTTTGTAGTTTTTCCTTATGCATTAAAAAACTATTGAGAAAATTGAAAAATGACCTCTCTAAAGTACCAACTAGATGCAATTTCCTACCGCAAACCGGGTAAGTTTGTAAAGATCGGAGCACTCCTTCTGGTAGAAAAAGTGTTTACAGAAAAATAAAAAAAAATAAAAATAAACATCATTGTAAAACCAATAGCTCCCTCGCTACGCTCAGAATCTAAACAATTTTCCAATTCATTTTTTTAGTTATTTTCTAGTTGTTTAAATTTAATGATCTGGTAATTTATTTTAAGAAGAATTAATCGTTATGGATAATATTAGGTGTGAATTTTTCTAATAAAATACATCTTTAATTTTTTCAAACTTGATCGACGTAAATATATTACTAAATTAAATATTGGATAGAAAATTCAAGATTTTCAAGTCATTATTTTCGAAATTACGAAGAAATGAAAAATCTCGATTTGACGAAACCGTATATTTGCCGTTTTTTCATCAATTCTTGGTAGTTTTTCCTTACGCATTAAAAAACTATTGCGAAAATCGAAAAATGACCTCTTTAAAGTACTAACTACATGAAATTTTCTACAGGAAACAGTGTAAGCATGTAAAGATCGGAGAACTCTTTCTGGTAGTAAATTTGTTAACAGAGAAAAAAAAATAAACATTATTGTAAAACCACTAGCTCCCTCGCTACGCTCAGAATCTAAAAAGTTGTAATATAATAACAAATTATTATTCGTAATCATAAATTATTAATGTACCTATTCATTAAAGTATACATATCAATTTTTGATTTTTTTTTTTAAATATTTATATCATTTCGCTGCATTATATACCTACAATATCTATATACATTTTACATTATAAAATTTGTCCATACTTATATTAGTATATAAATATAAAATTTCGAATTATAAAAGTAGGTACTTATATGAGTTTGTACTGTTTGTAGCCATGCCATGTAGGTTCCAACTACTATGATATACATTGATACATATTATGTATGTATATTATAGGTACCTATGTTCTATATACATGGCCAATGCATCTACCTAATAATAATGCACTAGTCAAAATAAAATTTTGACGCTTTTAAAATAAAAAAATACCATAATCTTTTTTTTCTAAAATTTGCGTACACTCTAATAAATTTTCTCCTAGAACCTTCTTATAATTTCTTAAAACGTAAAAAAAAAAAAACGGTCCGATTGTTCGATCTACCTTTAAACAAGCAAAAAGTCCGCCTCTACGAAAGTGCCGCTCTGGGCTGGCGCCTATCTCGCCTATACCTTGAGCCGGCCCTACCTATATACAGTACTTATATTTAATAGAAATTACTTTGATATTTAAATATCGAAATAAATTCTAATAGAATATTTTTCAGTCGACTGCAGATCAATTTTCGGGCGGGACCATTTTCTCTAAAAATCATATTCAATTTTTCCTCTATTATCTATTATCCTAAAAAAATTCTTTTTCGTCCACCAATAAAATAGCAATTTTCTCCAAATATTTTTTTCGCCAATATATTTTATATAACTATGCTTAAAAGTATTTAATTTGCAAAATTATTTACTTGACGCAGTGTTTCTCGCCAATCGCGGGATATTTTTGATTTAAACTATCCGAGTAAAACAAGCGAGTAAGTAACCTGGCTTGTTTATAGGTGCAACCGAAAGAAGTACTTACATTTAAAGCGCATATAATTTGTAATATTAATTAGGTACTTAATCGATGAAGTGTTTTATAAAAATTGGGGGATATTTTCAATTTAAACTGTTCGAATGAGCGAAACGATTGTGTGATCCGTTTATGATTATTCGGTATCAGTAACGTATATTTTTTACCTATCTACGGTCAGTGAAGAAGAATTTAATAGACTTTTTTTTGGAGGAAAATAGATGGAGGAACATGAAATCCGAATTTTGGAGAATAATGGCTATGGCTCAATATTCAGTAGATTTGTCAATATTCCAATTAGTTGTTAATTGTTATTATGTAGTTAGGTATTTAGCTAATATTAGTTATATATTTTTAGAGCGTCCTATATTAGTACATGGAGTGGGTTAATTATTACTTTTTTTGTTATTTAAACATGTTATTAAGAGTTGTAGACATGCGATATCTTGACTATTATATCACAAAACTACATATATTTATAAATATATACAACAATTTAAACTCTGGTTGAATATATTTATAGATTGTTAACTGTGACTAAGGTCATATTTTTCTGATAAAATATTAGTCATTGCTAGCCCCCAGGGAATGTATAAAAAACGAATTAATTCTAATTGAGTACAATTATGATACAATGTATGAAAATATTTTCTTCTTAGCATATTATGTTAAACAAAATATAGTATATTGTATATTATATCTATGATTATTCGTTGTGATCTGAGTGAAGATTATTTGGATCTGATTATAGGCATAACTTATATTATACCAACTTACATATATCTTTTAATTTCAAATTTATACGAAAAAAGATGCACCACTTTTTTTATTCATTAATGAAAAATATTATATTAATATATTATTATTGTGTCCAATACTATTTTTTGTTTTAACTTGGATAGTTTAAAATATATTATGTTATCTGCAGTTTATGTACAAGATATCATCAAGAAAATGTGCCTAAATATTACTTTGTTTATGCGATTTTCAAATGGATAATAGTTAGTATACGAAAACAATCATTGTTATTTCATACATATAATTTAAATATTTAAATTTTTATAATTGTTTAATCTTTAATCCTTTAATCATATGATTAAATATGTTACTTTAATAAGAATATTTTATTGAATAATAATTCAAGTTTAATTTTAAAGAAGCCGATTAGTAAGAGGCCAGTATAAGATTTAACTTTATTTAAATATAAAAATAAAATAAAAGTCCATTATAAAATTAATGCATTCCTCGCTACGCTTAGAATCTAAAATATAAAATTAAACTCTCCTGGTCGTTTACCGTTTTTTAATGACGTACGTACATACTCAATCCCATATATTAATCAAATCATAATACCTATTCTAGAAAAATATTTATTTGCCACTAGTTTTAAATCATTAAACTTCAAAACTAAATATATTTGTTTAATGATCATTTAACATTAATTGTTATAACTTATGTTCTTCATAAATATTATAGATTATATTGAAAACATAATTTACTAATTGGTTTTTGACAGTCTTAAACGATTAAAAAACTTTCATTGTAGCAAAATGTTAGGACTTATTGCCATCATAACGACACTATCGTTATATTTGCCTTATTTATGGTTCATCGTTAATTATAATTATTGAAAAATGAGACTATGAGAAATATAACTATTTATATTGTATATCAGTATATCATTATTTCATTATTCGATATTATATTGTACAAAAAAAAAAAAAATTATTATAAAAATAAAACCATTTAATTCTACTATAAAAGTAATAGAACTACCTGAACATAATCGCTAGTATATAGTATGTGTCTTCACGTAAAGTTGAAGCACAGAATTATTTACCGAGGATTCGTTTAATTTAAATTCAGTTTTTTTTTTGTCTTGTTTTTTATAATAAAATGTTTACACGTAATCGTGACACTAAAGAATCGAAGTATGAGCTGGTTAGGTCATGTATTAGAATGGACACCGGAAGTTAAAAGACAAAAATAAGATGGTTCGATACATTGAAAAAATACCTCAACTTTCTGGGAGTTGAGGATTCTAAGTGGCTAGAAATCGGGAAGAATGGAAGTTTGTATATAGCAGTGGTGGGCCTTAATGGTCTCTAATAATCTGAAGAAAAATAAAATGAAATATTTTTATACACTTAAATATGTTTTAGGTAAATCAGTTTCGCGACCGTCCGCCTATTTTTATTATAAAAATATATATATTTTTTTTAAGAGTTGACTGAGTTTGAATTGTCTTCCATTTATCTGATTTGATTTACTGATGTTTGATTCAGTAATTTTTTAAACTTAGTAAGTTAATTTGACCAGTAGAATTCATAAAAAAAGAAAAATGATTTTTGGTCAAAGTTAGTAGAATATTTAAAAAATAAAGTTGCATTTTACATGTGTGAACTTAAACCTTTTTGAACTACATAAGAATGCATGTTATAAAAACGTATATGATCAAGAAAACAAAAAAAATTTTAGACGAAAAATGTAACTCTAATTTTATTCATTACACATTCAAACAAATTTCTAAGTTTTTTTCCTATATTATCTCTTATACATTCATTTCTTATTTAGTCTTCTCTATAGTCATTTCACTCATTCACCTTAATATTCTCATATCTGCTACACCCATCCTTTATTTTATCTTCCTATCTACTGATCAACATTCCGAAACATACATCATTGTAGGCCTGTAAAATGTATACATTTATAAAATTAATCTTTTAACATAATTGGTATATTTCTATCTCTGTTTCTATCACACAAAATACTTTATGCTTCTCTCCATCCATTCACAATTAACCCTGTGTTTCATATCTTCTTCAAAATCACCATCCTTCTGCAAAATAAATTCTAAATACTCTTCAAACCTCTCAACTTCACTCACATCATCACCACTTGCCTATCAAATTTTTGTTCTACGTGTCCTTTTTCCAAAATATATATTCTGTTTTACCCTATTAATAATAATCCTTAGTCCTTCATCTTCAAGTGCTTCTCTGCGCTCTTCTTGTCTACCTAGGATTCTCTTCTACATTAGCACAATGTCATTTGCAAACTGCATGCGACATAGTACCAAGGAAAATAAATAAGGACTCAAAGCCATTATAATTTATAAATGTACTTCTAAATGATAATTTTTTCGTTTGTTTATGTGTTGTCTATATAAATCCTGATTAATCTAGGGGTATTTTAATGTTAAAATTATTCGACTAAAACTGGTCAATTATTTGTCGAAACTACAACTTTGAAATATACAGATTAGAGAATATGAATTTTTATTGATTTTCTGGTTATACTAAGAAGGAAAGAATACGTGGTTACCCGTGGTAAATTATACTGAATTTCATAATCCATATTTTCGTGATATTTAATAAAAAATTTCAAAATACTATGTTAATTAATCATTCGATATACTTACAGAATATATATATATATATATAAATAGGTAGAGAAAAATAGTATCTACTTATCTTCTGAAAGAAATAGTAGAAAATTGTCGACCATTTTCATATGGAAATACGTAATAAACGAATAAGTGTGAATACTTAATATTAATACAAGATATTTGTTGTATTAAAGGATTTGTGTATATAATGACGTTAAATTCGCGTATCGCATTCATTTATAAATCGGTGTATAACGTGTACCCATAATATATCCATGTAACTGTACTATTTGACTGTATACAATAGTTGACGTTTGCAATGTTATACAATTTCGAACACCGGTGCTAAAGGGTTTATGCGCGTGATGGGATATACGCACAAATAAATACGAAACACTACAGAACGAACCAATAATATATCATAATGGAAAAATATATATATTGTATTATATATAGGCGTATCTCTTTATAATATACGTTTCTAACGAGATTTGGGGGGAAGGTGCGGTTGAAAATTTTATGGGGCCCGTTTCACATGTCATTTTATTTACACTTGACCGATGCCGCTCGCATGTTATCGTCGTCCCGCGTATAATACGAATGATAATAATAATGACGTTATAGAGGTATATACAGGAGGGGGCCGTGCAAATTTTTAAAAAACCTATACTTAAATACTACACGCATATATCCAAAGACAGGCACACAACAATGCGCCGGTGTACGATAAATATATATGGTTGGTATTCGGCTTCGATCGATAATCTCGGAGATGACATGTGTTAAAAATGGAATTTCTTGCGGCCAACAAAGGCATATAACAAAATACACACACACATATATATATATACATATACGTACATACGTGTAAGTATATTCGTATATTATATACATATGAAATACACACACGCATATACACACACACACACACACACACACACACACGCACGCACACACACACATATATATATATACATATAAAGACGAAATACCGCGTCTTGGGGACAATATAATATATGCGCCTTAAACGGATAACCGCAGCAATCAATCGATGTGATACAATATAATAGTATCTACAACAGGCGAATAATAATAATAATAATAATAAGAATCGGGGGGAGAGATCATGTCACATTGGCAGAAATCCGTCGCCTCCTGTAGGAATATAATACAATAATGTGCGTTTGAAACGGTCGCCGACACGGATCGTGGCCGTCGTTGTATACGGTCGTTCTCGATCTATCCAGTGTTCAACTCCAGAAAACTCAAAGACGAGTTAACCGTATTACAGTTTTACTATTATTAAATCGATTAAATTCAATAACGCAATATAAATTAAATGAATTATTGATCAATAAATTGCACTAATTTCGTTTTAGAATAACATATTAACTATAGTTTTTAGTAAGACTCAGTTATTGAAACTACTTAATAGCAAGAAAGGTCCAGTAGAAATACAAGGACTATCACACGAGAAAGTAGTAGACTAAAAATACTTAGGTTGAACTATTAGCTTAACGAAAAAGGAGGTATGGGGAAAAATATACAGACCAGTCACAGGATGCTGCCGGAGAAGATTCAATTGGAAATTGCAAGGCATGAAGCACACATAATGCCATAGTAATTAGCTTTGTTAAAAAATAAATAATTCAATTGTTAGATCACATTATGAGAAGAGGGGAAAATGAAAAACCGAGATCAGTGATAAAGTTATAAGGAGTGATCGCTGGTAAGATCCAGAAAGAGATGGTTTGATGGATTGGAAGAAAATTTAAGAGCGTTAAGAATGAATAATTGAATATTGAAAAGAAATTTTACAAAACAGATAAAAGTGACAAGGTATTCTAGTGGAGTCAAAAGTTGTGATGTATATAATTTCGAGAATTATAATTTTAGATCTTGTGTGGACTGAAAAATCTATTGTTTTTGTAATGTGTTTTTATTTTATTTTGTTTTTTTATGTGTGTAATTTTGTGGATTGAATGAGTCGAGTAATAGTATATTGTTAGAAGGAGTTTTTTTTGATAGTAATTGGTTCTAGTTACTACTTTGTGGAGGTAATTTATTGATTTTTTCAGTAGTTTCCTTAAGCGTAAATGAAATCTACATTTTATACGGTGTATGTAGTATTTTATAAATGCAGGAGAAATAACCAAATAAGAAATAAATAGTTGTTATGGAAACTGATTTTTTGTAAATAATATTAAATATTATTATATCGAAGGATCTTTCAAAATCGTTTTATCAAAAAAATGATTTATAATTGCTTCTTTCAAATTCAATATATATCCATCATCAGTATCCTACTCGACGAGCGAAGTACTTCCACCCCTTCTGGTTGATACTTTTTTATATTTTATATAGGTAACCATTTTCCCGAAAAAATTATATTTTTGAGCTGTTGCAGTTTTAAACTCGGTTGTTGATATTATGGACCTAACAGTATGGTTATATTGCAGTAAACTTGCATTTTTATAATTTATAAACTTAAATTATTATTAATAGACATAATTGGGTATGTGATATCTAAAAAGTTCACTAAAAAATATTTTAGCTCTATCAAAAAAAAAAAAAAAATTGATATAGGTACCTATGTATGTTTATGACTCAGGAATGTTTGATTGATCTATATAATTATTGCAAGAGTTTAAAATGGTTTCACTATAATATAGAAAAAGTTGTTGAAAAATGTAGAAAGATCAATTTTGAAAATTTCCTAAATATTATTTTTGTTTAGTTTAGGTCCTTTTAAGTATTAAATAGAGTTATAATAATATATAGGTACTATATTATAGAATTAATACATCATTTATAACATGTAAATTAAGTCACACATTTTCCTCATGATTTATTTAAAAAAACGAGTTTGGAATACTCGTATAAATGATTGGACATTTTTTTTTAATTTATTCAAAATTTTACTCAAAATTGTCCAAATTAATATAAACATAATTATAATACCATTTTTATAGTCACCCGTAGAAATATCTGTAAGTGAGGGAGCAAGAGCTTAGCAAAGTAATTTTTTTAGATAGGTAAGCAAAAAAAAAAGGTTATAATATGCAATTTAAAAGAATACTATATATTATTTCCAAAAAGCCAGAAAAGCAAATGTCCCACTTGATCCTCTCCGACCACCTATGTAACTCTCAAAATGTTTAATTTTTATGGTGATGGGGGATGTTCTCCTAAGTATTACTAGAAATCTCCACCACTGTTTTCTCGGACTGGATGCTTTCTTTACATAATATATTATAATACCAATAAATAGTATTACAATTTACAGTTTTAGTGACAAACTTCATGTATGAGATGGAATATCCAATGATGGGACACTTTAATGTATTCATTTCAACAATATTGACTGCAGAGTTTAGAGGATATGTTTACAGCATAATAAAAGTTTCTAATACCTTATATGCCTTATAGATTTTTCAAGCGCTAAAATGGTCTTAACATTTTCATAAATTAAGGGTGTTAAAATTGTTCAATTTTAATTTAGAAAATAATTCTGAATTCGTTATTGCATTTTTTATATTTTTACCCGATAATTTTTTATAATACATTCTAAATTAAAGATAGACAATTATAATTTTGATTTTTTATGAATTTAAAATCTTAATCAAAAGCTGCATAGTAATTTAATTTTAAATATACCTGGTAAAAACATACTTTAACTTTTCATCTTCAGTTTTATTCATATGTCATATTTGTCAAAGCTTATCCATTAAGCCATAATTATGAAAATTCAATATACAATTTATTATGTAGTTTATTATAAAATATAAGAATTATTCGATAGAATTTTTTTTATCTAAAAAAACCTATGAAAAAAAAGATAACGTAAATATTCCTTCTTACTTTAACATAAATAAAGATTTAGGAATGTCTGCTTATATCTTACAGGTGTATTTAAAAATTATTTTATTAATCTAAACAATTATTTCTATTATTTCTAATATATGAGAGAAAAATTATTGAATTACATAGATAAGCTCTGTAAATAGGGGGGGGGAATGTAATAAATAATACATTTTTGTTGTGCACAAATGAGTCGTTGATTATCAGTTAAAATAATCAGAATGTGCCCAAACGATAGTTGCACCGTATACTAACAATTAGTAGTTTTAGATGTTTGACCATTCTTTTTTGATAATCGTATAGACATGATTTGTGAGCTTCAAAATATTACCAAAAGTTTGGGACATTGAAAACAAACTTTATTATATGATATACGTTATTATAGGTACTATTGTATATAATTATATTTAAAAAAAAAATTGCAAAAAGCTGATTTTATATAGACGTTTAAAGTTTAAACTATGATTTGTGAGGTCATTTTTAAATTAGATAAACAATAATATAGATAATATTTTTAGATTTATTTTCGTGGAGTTTATGATTTTAGGCATTCAGACTTGAAATTTAAATATAAGTAAGGTGAATCGAACCATGTATATACTTAGATAGTACCATTGATTATAATATAAACTCACTATTGCTTACTGGTCCGTATTTTTCTGGTTTGGAAAATGTTCCCGTTGTAGAGCGCTTTATAATGTCTTTAATTCGATCAGTTAACGCTGTAAGCGCTTATAGTCGAAAGTGGCCATTGACTATGACAATCAAATGACAAGCAATCTATAGTTTATATTTTTATAATCAATGATAGCATTATTCTATAGCATTCATCTAAAGATAATTCGATATTTTAATATTTAAAAAAAAAAATCAAGGGGAGCATCTGTTCCCTTCGTGGACGTCCTTGAATTATTCGTACTTAAATTACACGAAACCAAAAAAAAAAAAATGTTTTCTAGTACTATTATACGATAACCATATGTACCTGTAAATTGCAATAATATACAGCAGTGTTTATTGAAACGTCAAAAAACCAATCGCGTGAGGCGGCGGTTGTCGGGCGTATAAAAGGTATATACTTACTATACTCAAATATTATTATATACAAATACCCTCCCCACATGCAGTGCCGGTGAAAATAATAAGTGGCGTCGGAGGTAAAAAAACAAAATACATACATGTATACTTATGAAATATATAATAATAATACATAATGTCAATCGAAGCGTATACTTCGGTCGAACGGACATATAATGGGATTGACGTAATTAGTGTTTTGATACTAATCTGTGCGATCCACGAAAACCGTTCTATTCGCCTAACTATATACTATACTTGTAATATATGTGTATTATATAACTACCAATATACTATATACAGGATGTTTAGAATTATATGTTACAGTAAATATCTCGGGAAATATGGAAAATAGAGAAACATTTTTCGTCTGAAAATTATTGTTTTTATTTCACGATTTTTATAGTATGTATTTTAATGTTTTTAATTTATATTGATTCATGATTATGGTTCTTTTGTATAAAGTAATAATTGAGCTGTATTTCTAATGGCTGTGGCTCTTTTAATAATAATAAAAAAAATAGTTCGTTTTAGATTTTTATTGGAGCGAGGAATCTGTTGCTTTTACAATAATATTCATTATATTTTTGGAAACAATTCATCGGAAGAAGGGTTGAATAGAAGTTTTGAAGTAAAGCGATTTTCGATAGTAAATTTTTTCTGCATGGTACTTCACAAAGGTCATTTTTTGATTTTCCGAGTAGTTTTCTAAGGCAACTCCTATGGGCTAATTATAAGGGGTCGTGTATAGTAAATTTTTAAATAATATGAACATTTTCACATATATATGTGCGTGTGTAAATTAATATTTTTAGTCTGTGTAAACCCCATTACCGATAATTCATATAATAGCATTACCAGCATTACTCACACCGATCACATATTTACAGGCACTTACGTATAAATTATTTAAATTTATAAATTTTTTTTTTTAATCGACTATTTTATTTTTTCATTTTCTATATCAAATATTTTATTATTTGTTCAACAAATATTTAGTAATTTTAAATTTCATATATCAATTTTAAGGAATAAGTAAGAAAAAATATTAAAAGTAGAGTTGTTAATAAATTTAAAATAGTTTAAAAATCTATATATGGCCATTCAAACAATCCTTATGATGGACAAAAAATTGGTCATTTTAGTATATAAAACTTGTTTGGAAAGTCCACTCTGCAAGTGTGCTGATTTTCCGGTTGCTAAACATATTTTAAAGAATAAACTATAATTCCAAAAACAATTTATTTAATCTACTGGCTATACTATACTTATGTATAGATATCTAAAACTAATAAACGAAATATTATAAATATTAATATTGGTAACCACAGCAAAAAATTGTAATAGAGGGACGTATAAAATACGTCGAATATAAAATGAATAATATCTACTCCCGTCTCCCTGGTAACTAAATTAACAAACATAACTATGTGCTAGTAACTACGGAGAGATGAACGAACGGACAGACAGACGGGAAGATACATTGGAGATATAAGGTACCTAAACTATTTTTATAACGAGAAATGTTTATAAATGGAAAAATAATAGTTGCCATGTTTACTATACAGTATACAGGTATACTCGTATATATCTAAAATAATATATATGTTGACGTCATAGAGTTAAAAATTTTCATTTTTTTTCTACAGCTATTATAGATAGTAACTATAACTATAACTATATGTAATTCAAGTGGTATACAATTTTTATCTATACACTATGTATGCACTATGCAGTTAATTTTCAGTTGCATTTTTGCGGTAGAAAAATTACTTTCATGAAAAACTATTTTTAACTTAGATGTCAGAATAGTTCGTACGTAATAAGTCCATACGCCATAACACTAGATATATTTATATTATTATATTATATATAATGCATTAAATATATGCCAATTATCTTCGAACCATTAATGCGTATTAAAGTATTAGTGTTTATCAATTAAAATTAGCGGTCACATCCATATTAAGCACCGGGTTTTTCACAAAGTCATTGGTTGCTCTTGTGGTGAAACTATTACTTTATAGTTTCATTAAAATTTTTTTTGTCAAAAGTCTAATCGGGGTCGTTCAGCATCGTGCAAACGAGTTTAATGGGTGCTCGAGCAAGTTGAGTCCCGAAGCACCCACGTATATACACGCCATACATATGGTCATCACTGCACCTGACATAACAGACAAGAAGAGTCACTCTTATATATTGAGTCCGTACAGGTCTAAAAACCGTACAGGCGATAACGGTAAACGCTATACAGTTTACGATAATGAGTAATATATCTATACAAAATTACAGGTGTTATAACTATTTAAATGTGATGTACTTTTTAAAAAAGTTCGATTACTCAAAATCTAAGGGTTTTGCATATTATAGAAATCGTTGTTCGATATATATTATATCGATTATATTATTATTTTTTATTTATCATATTATACTTTCCGACATAATTGAATTGTATAACACTCTAGAAGTCCAGGGGCGTCATTTGAGAGTGGGCAGGATGTGTGATGACACCACTAACTTAAAAGTGGCCTTCCAATAATACTCTAATGCACCGCCATAACTATAACGTATATAGGTTCTTATTATCAGTGACGTTATTTGAGCAATTCAGACTATACACTTTTGCAGCCCTGTTTTTTTATTCGTAGACGAAAAAAAAGTCGTTGAAATTTTTTTTCTGCTTATTTATGTTTTGAAAAATCGAATCTTGCCCCTGAGCCTGGCCGGCCCATCCTAAAACGGTCAACAACGCCATTGGATTGCGGATCACGCCGCCTATATGATTATACGACCTGATGGAACAAAAAAAGTGACCTACTCGTATTAAGTATACAAAAAATGGTCTTGTATTTTCTTTTTTTTTCTTTTTAAAAAATGGAAGTTTTCCAAGACGTACATTTTCACATTAAAAATGGACTGGCGGGATGAAAAGTTGGCCTCACAACCGGGGGAGGGGGGAACTGAAATGACGCCTCTTGTCTGGAACACTCTGTATATACATATGTAATGTATATATATATATATATATATATTTTGGAGTGTGTGTGTATAGAGAGCGAAGAAGATTTGTCTGAATTGAGTTATTTAACGTGCGTATGACGGCCGGAGAGGACTGCCGGACGGGCAACCGGTGATTAGAGACCGGTGCCCGAGAGCCTTGTAATTATACCCGCAACCTAACCCGGTGTATTTCGACCTATATACATACACACGTATTATAACGCGCGCGCGCGCGCGCGCGCACACGATGTAATTATTTTTATAGCTTGTAAATTGGAGTGTCGGGCCGCTTATGCGCAGCGCGCAAACCGCGTCGCGTCTCGTGTAACATGTACGGGCGTATCATAATCGTATGCACAAATCATATCTGTTTAAGCACACACAATCGGTTATGCGCGGCCATCTCCGGTCTATATCCGCAAGCGTGCCTCACGCCGTTTTTCCTTATTATAAACTATACGCGTCTAAATGCATTCCGCCGCGGAATATAAATAAAAATAAATAATAATAATCGTTCAGTTAATTTCTCTACAATATCATCTCTTCTAGCGATTATTTCGTTGGAAACCAGTTGTCCGCGAGCCCGGACAACCGTCCGAAACGGATTGCCGTGCTCTGCGCGTAAACGGGCCGTAACGCGATTGAGCATAAATCGATCATTTTGTAACACGATTGAGCGTATTTCCGGTGTAACAACGGGCTATGCAGAACAAAAGAAAAACAACACGATTGAGCATAAAAAGTACTGCGATGTTGCCGCACCTACTTACGACCTGTAGTTATAAGTCCCCTTTAAGTCAAAATGTATCACACTGGTTAGTGCTTAGCTGTAATTACCTATATATGACCACGTTATCAACAGAGTAGGAAAATTTTGTCGGATAAAACCTAAAAAATTATAATACTAATAAATTTTAGTCATAAATATATAGCTGATATACATGTTTAAAATATTTTCGAATTCTACGTATTTAACAAAATTATTTTAACAAATTGCATTAAGATTGTACTTTAAAGAGGTCATTTTTCGATTTTCATAAAACCGAAAAATTATGAGGTAATAAAATTTCGAGGTTTTTCATTCATAAAATGGTTAATTTTGGGTAATTAAAAATTTATGGAAATCAGAATTTTTTTTTAAATTTTCAGTCAATTTTCTATTTTAAGACCTTTAAATCGGACGTTTATTAAATTTTTTATAGCTCTTTATAAGAATAAAGAATAGAGAACAAGTAAAATAAGTAAACAAGTAAACAAATAAGAATAAGAACAAAGATACCAACGATATATTTTAGAAAAAAAATATAAGCAAAGAAATATTTTTAAAAATTCATATAAGTAATATATTACATGCGTATATATATATATATATATATATACGTATACGAAATGTACCTATATTACGATTGAGCATAGAATTCGGACGTGGCAACGTCTCTTAAAATATTTTATGCTCAATCGTGTTATGGAATATTCTATGTTCAATCATGTTCCACCGATATAAACCCGTGTTTTTTTTTCGTCTATATATTATATTATATAATATAGTACACGGTTTAATCGATTTTGTCACCTATTAATGCTTTGTCGATATATTTCATTAGCTTAGAATCATTATAGGCATAGATTATGGCATTATGGCATAGATAAACAGTTTTTTAAATATTTTTACATCATTAGCTCTATGAAATATTCATTTGGGGGGAGTGGTGTTGGAGTAATTGTACCGACTTATTTAAGTTAATGAACAAAAAAAAAACTGTAATCATTTCGCCGACCGAACCTCAAAATTTACCGACTTATTTTCCAAAGTTAATAAGTCAAAAAAAAAAAAAATTAAGGGGTTATCAATTACGTTCACAGTTGCACCCCTCCCTAGTGCCACCCCAACTGTAAGCATTTTTGAGGCGCATGATTTAATCTCAAAACTAGATCTACGTAGGTCTATTGAGATGGAAAATACAGACAATGAAAATGGTTTATATCGGATAAAAAAAAAATATATATATAAGCAATTTTCTTCCCCTATATCACTTACCATTCTCCAATCCAACGCCATCTAATGATTTCGTGTGAGTTGTGAAAAAAATAAAATCAACTGTATTTTTTGCTTGTGTATGTACGTGTTTTAGATTCTGAATAGAGCCAGGAAACTTACTCGGTTTTATAATAATAGGGAATTATTTTTAGCAAATTGTCGTTTTGGGCTGATTAACAACTAAAGTTCTTTTTAAAAAGATAAATGAATCACATACCTATATCTATCAAAGATTTAAAACGAATACAGATAGTAATTATTCGGAACATTTTTTAATTTTTCTTATTTTTAAAATTTTCGAGTAATTACGTAATTTTCAAATTTATACATTTTGGGTTCACTTAGGATAAATAAAAATAGCATTAAAAATGAATGTTCACTATTTATTGTGGTAATTCAGTAACAAACTTTAAAATAGTATTTTATTTAAAATATTTCTATAATAGATATATAATTTCATGGAATAAATGAGAAAAATATTTCAAGATCTAGTATATGAGTTTTATATGTACCTGTGCAGATATACGATTGGTTAATTTTGAGGTATGTTTCACCAGTGAATAATATAAAACACAATAATATACTCAAATCTTTTATTTAAAAAATTTAGAGGTATTTAAAAGGATAATGTGTTTATTTGATGATGATTGCTGGACGAAGGATGTTTTGCTTATAGATATAATGTGTGTTAAACTGTTTATTTATAAAATATATATTTTTTCCTAACCCGGTATTTTATATAGTATATTTTCTATCAGGTAGCTGGAAAAAGTGTCAATATGATGGTCACGGTTAAATAATTCAATTAGTTTCAGTTATGCTCATGCACTATTGATGTATATAGGTAATAGGTACCGACAATCGAGAAATTTGTAATGGGTATTTAAAACTATCAGATTATTTGTTTAAAAAATGTACCTAGTATATACATTTTATTTGAGAAAAACAAGATGGTTAACATTTTTATTATAATTATATTCATCGAAAATATATGTATGTAAATAAATTGTAAACACTCTATATTTTTATACCGTAAATACAGTAAAAATTATCGGTTTTGATTCGACCTGATAATATATTTGTATAGATAAACTCATATATAAATTTATAAAAGTACTCTATTTCATATCTGGAATATTCTTTTTGACCTAAATAAAAAATAATTTTTTTTTTTTTTGTAGATATTATTATTTTTTTTTAAATAAATGAAATTACAGAGTCCTGCTGATCAGCAACATTTTTTTTTAGAAATCGATTATCTTCCCAATATATCTCTCTATTATGAGTGAATAAATGTTTTCGACTTTTGGGACGGTTTTTGGCGGTATTCAGTCGTAAATCTATACATCGGCAAAGTTGAAACGAAATACATCTGATAACAGCATTTGTTTAATGTAGGTTATTTATTTGTTCAGAGATCGTATCGTTCAAGGTTATATACGCATAAGGATAAGTATGAAGGCATTCCTTTGAAATCTCGCGCATAATTCGATTCTGGGTAACGTACTGTCTGCAGACCACAAGTAACTGCACAGGACGTTAATATAATATGGTTTTTGGAAAAATATGTTGTTTATACAAAGTAAAAATAGCAATAAATTCAAAATGAAGGTTTGCAAATGATGTCGGTCAAATATTCTGTCCCAAACATATGCGACTTGTATGAATTTTAGTTCACAACACCATCGTGAATGCAATTTACATAGATATAGACATATTTATAGTTTTATTCAATTTTAACATATTATAAAGTACAATCATTATAATTACATAGTTTACGTTTCAAATTTTTTGTAAATATTTTACAAATTCAAGATGAATTTAGAATAATATATACGGCTATACCTATACATATACATACATTGTAAGTATATATATGACTATATACAATAAAATATATCGTACATTAACCAGATGGTTTGGTTTTCCAAATAATTTCTAGTACTGAGACTTCAACATACATTTCACTCTTATATTACTTATTATAGTTAATATATATTATGTTGTATGATTAATGGATTTTGGGAGGCTTTCTGTCTCATTAATTTAACTTCTGACATTACATATAGCAGGATATATTATAATATATTGGCGCCTATATATTGTATACGTTCATCTCATTAAAAGGAAACGTTAGGGGTGTATTTGCACATTTTCGTCGAAATAATTATTAACTATGTTTCATAAGTGTTACACTAAAATTTATTGCTTCGTGGACACGTATGAAAATAACTTATGTCTAAAAGTAACGAGTGTGAAGTGTATAAATATATTCATTTTTTTACAAAAACTTCAAAGCTGAAAATTGCTTTAAATAGCCCAAAATTGGTATAAAAATGCCAAACATTTTTTACAATGATTTTGTACTTATATACCTATACGTTTTGGCGAAAGTTTCAAGTTTATAAACATATTTTCCTCAATATTCGAACACATTTTATACCAAAATAATACATGTTATCGAAAAATTGAAATGGGTATTAAAAAAATTGTGATTACCGATTTTTGAGATATTTTGAATTTGGTTAGAATGGTATATTTTTAACATTATATTAAAATGTTAGGTCTTAAAACCTAAAATTAACTCTTTTATTACAAAAAAACTTTAAAATGGAAAATTTAAAATATTTTGGTTAATTTTGTATTTAATTACATTTTATGTGAACATTTTAAGACTTTATAACCATTTTTTACGGAATTACAAAGACAGTGGCGTATTTACGGGGGGGGGATTTGGGGGATATATCCCCCCCTTGCACTTCGACTTTTAATTTTTTTATGGAAATATATAGTGAAATGAAAAAAATATATGCCTAAGGGGGGGATAATATATATTTCCATAAAAATAAAAATAATAATCATAAAATGATATAATTCATAATACCTGTGTTACTATAGATAATAAAGAAATGGATTTCCATTCAATCGATTTATTTATAGAATATAGATAACAGCACGCCCGAACCGTATTCGTGAACCGCATGATCACATCGGTCACCTTATGATTAATTATTTCATCCCCCCCAATAAATAATTTCTAAATACGCCGCTGGAAACCGGTCCAACCCATAAAGATTATTATAAAAAATATTGTATTTCTTGTCGTTTCATTTTTTTTTTTTTTTTTTGTTTTTTGATAAAATTTAGACATAAAGAATGCAATCGAAAGACAACGAAAACTTATAAGCATACATATTACATTTATACCCATTTAATTTTCTTTATATTTATTTAGATAATTAATATTTATTACTATAAATACTATTTATAGGTCCTAGTTCTACATTTTAATATTTTGAATAAATAATTATACCTAAAATATTCAAAATATTTAAAATTAAAACTAGTTTTCATTAAATAGGAAGAAATAAATAAAATAAAATAATAAAAGTAAATTAGATTATTCCTATACAGGTTTTTATTATACATTATTTTAACATAAAATAATCATTATTTAAGAAAGTATTTACACTATGGGAAATTTTCAATACAAAATATCAGTATATTAGTATATATTATGTAGTATGCACTTATGAATATTTTATTGATCTACCCTATCCAATGTATCCTAATTAATTATTAATATGTAATTTTTGAATGACAAGTGATAACCTATTTATTTTATTTTTATTTTATAAACGTATTCCGATACCTATTTTTAAAATTAATTTTAGCGATTATAATTTTTATTTAGTAAAGTCGTTTGAACTATATAAATACTTGAGGTCAGGTGTTTACAAGAGAGGATACATAATTTTATAAAACTAGTAGTTATCGGTAGGTATACTTTATCAAATAATAATGATTAATTAACAATACAATCTTCTAAATTTTGTAATAAATTGAACGTGTGTATCTATCGTGTGGAAATGGGTACGTAACAGATTTCAGGGCCGTATCTAGGCACTGGCAAGAGGGCTTTTGCCAGGGGCGCAATAATACCAAAGGCGCAATTTCAATGAGGGTCCGCCTCAATTTACTGATGATAATTTTAGACGCGGTGCATCAGGAAAAACTGACACAGAGTGAGCGTTTCCTTAATGATTTTGAACAGCAAAAAAACAAAATAATTCTTTCAACTTTCTTCCGAAAAAAATACTTCAATTGAAGGGCTCCCTGCAACAACAGGGCAAGTCCATTTTTTTCGAAAATCAGTTTTTGATCGTTTTGAATGTGCCATATCATCACGGTTAATACTGTTCAAGAACAAGGTATGTCCAATTGTTATTTACGGAGATAACGTATCATATATTTTCTACTTGATAACAATATTTATATTTTTTAATTCTTCACTATGGTTTTATTATTTAGTATCTAGTTAGAACTATAAAATTGTAACTGAAAATATTGTATTTTATGATAAAAAAATCATGCAAGTCCATACCAAAATAATAAACAAGAACAGTATTATACTCTATGATGTACAAAGCATTATTCAATATTTAAATATTATTCGTGTTAACGATCACTTATAGTGGTTACTTATTTTTATATGTAACGATTTTAATATTTAATAAAAAAGGAGATATTTATGTTAAGATGGTTTTTTTAATGATATTTTTTTAAGGTAATAAAAAAACAAATTGGCTGATTATAAGGTCAGCAAGAGGGGGTGTGGAGGGGGTACTGTCTCGCTAAGAAAAAAAATTTTAGGTTGGCAATTATTTGGACAATTCAATCGACAAATTTGTGAAAAGCCCTTGTTTTTCTTATTACTCTACCACAAATATTTCATAGGAATGACAGTGATTGATGAGGGGGCGAAAATTCTGTTCATTGCCAGGGGCACTATTGAGTCTTGCTACGGCCCTGCCTCTATGTATCAGAAGTTAGTGAGCAGTATTTTATCTACAGAAGTTCCGAACCGATTGTAAACTTTTCGTCTATTTTCATTACAGATTTACAACTGTATACAATTCTAATGTCTATATAATTTTAGAATGTAAAATAAAGAGTTGTTCTCACAAAACTTTTCACTCAAAACATCTTTGATCGTTTGGTCGAATAAATTTATTGTTATCTGAAAATGAATCGTGGGCCACTATATAATAATGAACATTTAGATTTTAAAACGTTCGAATAAGAAAATATACATCTATTTAAGACTACGTATATCGATTACCTGTTTACTTTATAAGTTTTAAATCAAAGTTAATATAGAATCCTACGTGCTCTACGTGATTTCTGACGACTTAATTTTTTAACATATTTGAAATTGGGTTGTTATAATATAGGTATTTAAATGTTACAAAAATGAAATATTTTCAAAATTATTTTACAGTAAAAGGCTAATTGAAATATGAACTCAAATTTAAGTGTTGTATGTAGTGACCTGTACAATGTATTAATATTACACAGAAAATATTTACTTAGAAAATGTAAGAATTACATTTTTTCAAATATTGCATAAACCAATAAATGTTTCTATAATTTGATGTTATGCATTACATGTTATATAACTTACTAAATCTTATATGTGTATAAATAAATAGTCAATGTTTTACAAATTTAAAAAAAAAATCGATATTCTCTAATCCATATTAGCATACTTACCCCTTAAGTTTGTGATTACCTGTTGTTTAACATTTAATATTTATAAATTTATACTTATGTAATATTTTCATTACCTACAAGATAACGGTAAGTATATATTATATTATTATGATTATTAGAGTATAGAAATATTGAAGGCATATCAATTGTTTTTTTTTTTCAATTTATCCATAGGTAGTATAATTATATAACAACTTTATTCAATAAATATAATGCGAACTATCAGACGACACAGCATACTAATCAATACAACTAAGATACATAATATTATAAAATGTGATCATTACTACACATTTCATTTATATAGATTATAAGTGAAAAATGAAAATTGACCGTGTGTAATGTTACTTTTAAGACTGAAAGACGTATTTAGAAGAGAAGCTATACCTACTTCAAAAGATTGAATGTATTTCAATGGCCGTTTATACTCAATTAACTATATTATGATGTACCTATAGATAAAAATGGTTTAAATTTTAAGCGAATGTAAATCCTAATTTATTATTTATTATTGTAAATCTAGATCAAGGTTATCCGCGAATAAAAATCTACTGTTTAAATGTAAATTTGGTACTTGATCAATGTAGTTATTGTTTCGAAACTGATTATTTTAAATTGTGTTTACTTTAAAATTAAAATATGATTATTATAGTTTGTATTGAAAATCTAATATGAATTTATATACCTACATTTTTTTTTTTTTTTAACACTAGCATTAATACGAATTAATACGTATATTATACGTAACGTAAATATAACCCGTAATGCCTGAAATTCAAAACCCTAATAATTCGCGTGCAAAGGTCTGTATTTTTTTTTTTTTTAATATCACTTATATTCCTATATACCAGTACTCCATGTATAATATATATTATGACTACATAATAATATATGGAGTACATTTCTTCTTTCAAGATGTATGTATTTACATATTATATACATACATATATACTTCCAAATGTCATCCAACACTCTCAACTGTTTCTATTCGCAGACGATGCAAAACTTGTAAACATCGTAAAAACAAATCAAGACGCAATTAACTTACAAAGTGATATTGATAACTTAGAGAAATGGTCTGCAAATAATTGCCTGTCTCTAAATATCGAAAAGTGTAAATTTATGTGCTATTCCATGGTAAAATACCCCAATTTATTTTAAGTACTCCATTTCAGGATTAAATCTCGAATTAGTATCTAACTTTAAAGATCTCGGTGTAATGTTCGACTCTAAATTAAATTTTTCCTACCATACCGAAATGATTAAGAATAAAGCAATGCGCAACCTAGGATTTATTAAAAGAACATGTCGATCATATAATGATCCAACAGATTTAAAAACACTATACTGCTCTCTCCGTCGTTCTAATCTCGAATATTGTTCTTTGATTTGGATAAATAATACATCTAAACAAAATAATACTATTGAGTCAGTACAAAATAATTTTCTTCGCTGCATCTCTTTTAAATTTAATATTTTTAGGCCTATTCATAAGATAATGTTTTAAATTATTTAAATTTATCTCCTCTTAATGACAGACGTTCGCTTTTACTCTCCAAATTCTTACGTAACATAATATTAGGTTATACCGATTGTCCTGAACTCCTTTCTCTTATCCGATTAAAAATAAATTTTATCAATACGATCCTAAACGTTTTTATCAAATGTATTCCAATAGGAATTATATTCTGAACTGTCCTGCCAATCTTTTAATGACTGCGAGTAATAAATTAATTTTTGATTATTATTAGTAATCCTTGATTATTTTTGTATATATAGCTGTTAATTCTATAGTACTTTTTAATATTGTATATTTTAATTTGTAGCATATTTAGTTTCGGTCTTAGCTTTTGGGTTTAAACATAAATTTGTCTTAAACTGTAATTGTAATGTATAATTTTCGTATTGTAATAGGACTTATTGTCCGTATATTTGAAATAAATAAATAAATAAATATAGGTGATAAGTATATTATAGTGTTCTTATAATAATACAGATATTATATATATATATATATAATCTAATCATTGGATAGGAATACTCATAATACCCAATATAAAAATATATAAATTGATATTTTATATTTAATTATTTGAAAGATTTCCTGTCAATAATGAGGAGCTGAACAAAAAGTGGATTATTGCACTGAAACGAAAAAATTTCGCACCCACCAAATAGAGTTGTTTGTGTGGTATCCATTTTCTTGATAACGGTTTTCAAGTAAGACCTGTTACCAGTACCACTATTGAAAGTCAATGGTGTACCATCAATCTTCCCTTCTTTTCTTTCTTATTATCAAAAATCGCCTAAAATCCCTCAAAAAGAACCTGCAAAACGAAACTCTACACCTATTGATGTTTCAATAATTGACACAGGTAATTCTTTAAATTTAACTAACATTCATAATTGATGATTAATATGTATATTTTTAAAATGATTTAACCTAAGATATTGTAGTAGAAGACATCCCACTTGTAGATAATACTGCCACTGATGATATTTTAAAAATAGTTCCTATTGTTCATGACAAAGAAATACAGACATCAAACAAATATATAAATGAGCTTTTATTTAAAAGAAAAAAATCAAGTTCTTACAACAAAAAATAAGAAGAAAACAAAAGAAAATAAATAATTTGCAAGATTTAATAAAGAATTTAAGGTGTAAAGGTTTAATTGATACTGGGCCAGGAAATGTAATTGCAAATTCTTTCAGTGGTAAATTTTTAAATTGTTGGGTACTATAGTGGACTTGTTTATGAATGAATTACAAAATAACGAAAAAGTAACTGGTACTTTGAATTTGCTTTAACTTTGTACTATTACTGTTCAAGAGCTTATAATTTTTGCCGGTAAATAAATTCTCTCTATAGAATGGCTGGCTTTTTTCATATATTATTACTATTTATTTATTATATATTGCCTATATACCTAACTAATTACATAAATATTTAATTATATACCTAAATTACATATATTTTTTTGTTCTAGAACTACACTAACTGTTCCTCGCCCGTCGTCTATTACTAATTGGACTTTTTCAGTAAACGCCGAACCTGGATTTTTAAAAGAAGTATTTGAGTGCATAAAACAAATTTCAGATGAAGATAAGAACTGTAATTTGGTGTTCGAACACGGAAAAAAAATATTCATGATGGAAAAAGAGACAAAATATGTTTAGGGTATTGTGATTTTGGAGGAATACAGGTTGAGTCACACGAAACCCCTGCTACCGAAACATTAGTTTTTATGCTGGTTGGTCTTAACGGTAAATGGAAATGGCCTATTGGTTATATTTCAAGAGTACAGCAGCAGTACAAGCGATATGAGTAACAACAGCAGTTATAATGGCAAAAGAAGTAGGAGCTATGGTGTGGGGTGTAACTTATTGTGATGGAACTATACTACGAATATCTTAACTATGACACTTTTGGGATGGGAATTTAATGGTTTGTATGATAAAATTATTGAAGCATTTAGTATTGATGGAATTGATCGGAAGGTAATTTTTCGAAATAATTTTAATCTAATTTAAATTATTGCTATAATTTTAACTAGATATATTACATTCCCGATGCATGTCACAATATTAAATTAGCCCGCCGTACCCTTGCGAATTATCAACAATTTAAAAGTAACGATGATGTTATTGATTGGTCATACATTTAAGATTTAAATAAAGGTAAACAGAGTAGGTCGTAAGTAATAATATTATAATAATAAAGCTATGAGTTTTTATCATAAACTATGTTAACAGACACGCATTATAGATATATATATATATATAATTTAGTCTGTTGACTTATTTTTGATCCAGTAAAAATATATAAAATGATCACTGTTTTAAGTAAAAAACCTGTACATTTTAAATTGTGGCCATAAAGATTAAATAATATAGTGATGTGGTAAGATAACTGATTTTACTATTTTTGTATAGTTCAAGATAATGTAGGTTTAAATGTGAAAACAAATTAACTCCTACTCATATTGATTGGAAAAAGGACATTATGAAAGTGAAATTAGCAGTGCAGACATTAAGTTCATCAATAGCAGATGCATTAGAATTGTTTAGATGCATAAAAGAACCTACGTTTAAAAATAGTTGTGTTGAAATTATTAATTTAATAATTAAAAATGCTTAATAAATAAATATATATATATATATATATATATATTTGTGCATTAATTTGATTTGTTTATCATGCAATATTTATTTTTTCAACCAATAAAAAAAATAATAGTATTATACTATTGTCATTACTTCAAGTTATACAAAACTATTTTAATTACAAAAAATAAATAAGAAAATTAGTAACGCATGATTAAAGAATCATTATGTAGACTTTGGATTAAAACGATATATATCTCATAAATATTATTTATTTATTTAATTTGAATCTCAAGTGAAGCAATTGAACATCTTGTACGAGTTATTGATCAAATATTTGATTTTTTAAATTCTCGTAAACCTTACGGAAAAGGATTTAAAAATCCATTTTATATAAAGATGATGTTGACAGAATGCGATATATAATGTTACCTCTAGTGAAATATTTACTTACACTTACAGATATCAAAGAAATATCACTTTATTCAACTCCACGCAAAACTTTTGTTATTGGTAAGTTAAAGGTGATGCCAAAGTATAAACATAATATGTGTGTTTCATCATTTATATTTTAGGATTTGCAGTAGCTGTTAAATCAATGTTCAGCTTAACAGTTGAACTTTTTCATAATACTCAATATAAATACATTTTAATCTACAAATTTTCCCAGGATCATCTGGAATTGTTTTTTTTTTTCAAAAATGAAGAAAATAAAATTCAAGATTTGTTTCCCTAGTATTACCAAAGGTGGACAAATTAATGGAAAAAATTAACTTAGTTAAGTTAAGTTAAGTTAGCCTAAATGCCTTCGGTTAAAAGTTAAGAATTAACCAAAAATAAATTTACCTGATTAAGTTAAAAGTTAACATTGAAAAAATATTAACTTAACTCAGTTCAAAATAAGTTAATTTTTTTTTTCATTTAACATTTATGTCTTAAATTTCAAGATTTTTTTAAATTATTCAAATATTAAAGAATAAAATGTCCACTATTTACTTTTTTTAATACTAGGTACTAGTTACAAGCTTGTAGGTACTATGATAAAATGTCTTGTCTTTTACGTGTTAACTTATCTTAATGATTATAAAAATTAACGATTAAAAGTTAAGTTAAGCCAATGATAATTAAATCTAGTTAAGTTAATTAGTTAATAAACAAATTAATTAACTAGTTGATTTACAAGTTAAACAAAAATTAACTTTTTAACTTAACTTTAACTTTTTAACTAGTTAATGCCCACCATTGAGTATTACTGATACATTTTATATTATATAATACAACATTTTGTATTATATTTGTGGATTTATTGATAGAAGTATATTTAATAAGGTTGATTATCAAACTTATGCAAATAGTTTGTTAGAAACATTATCCGAACACAATTATTGCCATAAATATAATCATTCCATATTAGTAGGTGTCAAAAATAGAGTGGATTAATAAAAAGTTCAATAAATATAATTAAAATAGTCAAGTTTACTGAAAATATACATCAATACAACTAACATCAGGTTTTAATTCATTAACTATACCAGGCCTAAGTACCAAAATCATTATTGCTGTAAAACTTGTGTATAGTTTAAGTATTTTTATAGATTTAAATTGTTTAAATGAAAGTTTCTAGAAAACCACTAATTAAATTTAGTGACCTAGATTTCAAAACAGTATTTAAAAATTCGTTTACATCATTTAGTTAAATTAAAAACAATTTGTAACGTTATTAAACGACGTTTATTAACTAAATCAATCATATTTAATAATTAGTAATAATAAAATAGTAAATTTTCAATTAAATTTGATCACATAGTATATTCTAATATTCGTAATAAATGTATAATTTGTAATGTTGAATGTATTGAAATTATTAATGTCATATATTTTATATTTGAACAATTTAGTATTGAAATATAGACCATTAAATTTTTTTAATTGTTATCTAACAGTTAAATTGCTACATTAAATAAAATTTTGAAAATAACTTCGAATATAATTTTGTAATAACTAATTTTTGAAGATAAAAATAAAAAAATTCGTAGTTTTGACTAAAATACAATCTTATTAATTCATGTTATGTATTATAATATGATTTTTTGCCAACTAACAATATGACGGACGCGTGATAAGAACGCTACAGCTTGGCTTCATCATTCTCAATGTATAACTCCGCATGTATCTTATCTATACTATTGAAATCTGTGAGTTTGAATGATGGATTAAACGAACTTTCGATACGGGTACACCGGTTCGAATCCCATTGTGCCGATTTTTTTTGCGACTTTTTTTTTATGCGGTACATGATTCAAATCGTAATAGATTTTCTTATCATTATACATTTTATTATTTAATATTTATAATCATTTTTTATTTCGTTCGTTTGAATTATATAGTTATTGCACCTGCCTATTATAGATCCAAATATTTAATTAAATTGTGCAATATATAATGCCCCGTGATGAGTCCGTATTTAAGTATTTGAGTTCGACCCACTAATTCATACTATAGTTATTATATCTCATAGTAATGAATTTTAAATCGTCAGATCTCCGTATAATTTTTCACGATTTTAATTAAATCGATATTGATACATTCGAGTGAACTTTTGTCATAAGCATAACGATGTTTAATGGGACTTTCAAACATATTGGCCTGGTGACATTAATTATATAAAAATTCGAGAACGATAAGTCTGAGCGACTTCATATGGGCAGAGTATGTTTTAATATACTTGTTTTATTATTAATTTATATTTTATATTCATATTATATTTGATAGTTAATGTATTTCAAGTCGTCAGACTTTCGTAATATTTTTTTTAAAATGTTGATTGAATTTATAATGGTGTGTAGGTGTGACGTTATGTAAAATATAGTACACTCAAGCGAAGTTTGTGTTCTTATAAATATCCGAGAACAGTGAGTTTGATCAATTTTCGGGTTACTTAGGTATTTTGTTAACCTATTCGTCGGAAATATTTTAGAGGTGAACGATTATCTTCCAGGAAGTGAACGCCAGTTTCAGCTATAGGCGGAATATTTTTAAAATCAATTAATTAGGTAACGATATTATTTTCAAAAATCTTCGGCTGCCAACTATTACGTATTCCGATAAAATACATAAATCGAGATATACGAATTGCACTCAAAAGTAATTATACTAAGCAGATTTGTACTTAAAAAGAGGTACACTTACAAGGTTTCACACTTTAAACGGATTTATAAATTCCAGGTCTCGCACTCAAAAGGTGTTTAACATATTATAATTAGTTTCACATAAAAGGTGTTGAACTTATAAGAAGTTGCACCCGATAGGTGTAATGTATAATATATTTACATCCAAATGATTTTAACAATGGACCTATAATTTAATTGCAAACTAAAAAGATAACCGTAACGTCCGTAACACTAAATAATCTTATAATATAACTAAAAATATAAATGATTAAAACAAAAATGAAATACTTCAAATCTTAATTTGTTTGTCGTCAACGATATATTCTTAAAACCAAATTTGCTCATTAATATTTATCGTTAAATGACGTATAACTCTTAAAATGTAAACATTGTTAAGGAATTTACTGATCTATGAGTTGGAATAAAAACGATTTCCTGACGTTTCGAGGTAACGGCTGAACGACGAGTAGGATTGGTTTACCATATTTTATTTTGAAAAAACCGGACAAAAAATAAATTATAGATAGGTACTATAGTGTTAAGCAAATGTTCCATCAATCAAATACAGTATTTGAAATATCTACTTAACAAAGTTTTCTTAATTTACTCTATAAAAAATGTAGTATCCCATTTTCCGATCAAATATTTGGTTAGGAAAGTTCTTTATTTAGGAGTTCTTGTTTTGACTTTTTATTTATTTTTTATCTTTCTTTAAAAAAAAAAAAAAAAAAAAAAAAAATTAGCTCAAAATTTTTATATAGTTGTTAAAACTTAGTTTGATTATTGTTTTGTTATTATTAATGGAGCCTCTAACTACAGTGAATATGTCAAATGCCATTTGTAACTTCTAAATTGTCCAATTCTATTATAGTACTCAGTATTCATCAATGAGAACACGTGTCCTACTGCTGTATTTGAATCAGGCTAAGTAAAAGAAAATTCCACGTCCATCTATAATATTGTTTTTATATTGAGTTCATTAAATTGTCTAAAAGCTGATAAGTGATAACCAATGATCTTCGCGCGAGTGAAATTTTTGCATTTGAAATTTTGTTCTTTAAACAATTCTTCAAATATTTAAAATCGTTCAAAAAAATCATTTTCGTCCATATCCATTTAACATTACAAATTTAATTGATGAAAGTTGTTGACATTTTTTATTTTTATGTAATTTCAAATAATAACGGCATATTTTTCAGCGTTTAACACCCATGCGTACGTGAAAATAATAGATATGTATTTCCGTCAATTGCATAATTTTCAAAAATGTTTTCCACTAGTAAAAATTGAAAACAGTCATATCGAATTATTGAATTTGAAATCCGGGATGATTAACCGTCCTGACAGGTTTTTTTCGGGACACCGAGACGCAACGCTCAAAACCGCGGTAGTGTGACGTATATGTCATATGGGACATATGGTCAACCGTAGAGTACGTATATAGGATTGATTAATATAGACGCGTTCAACGATACGATCAAACGTGTTAACTCGACATGGAAACATTTTGCAGAGTGAAAATTTTAAAGATGATTTTTAACGTGTATAAATATAATAATAAATGTGTTTATTAGTATTTTTTTTGTTTTAATAAATGAACAAAAATATGAACGGTTAAATGTCCGTTTTTATTGACGATATTGAACAACACGATATCGAATAATAAGATCATAGATCCAACATATATAACCGTATATATTAGTTTAATGTTATAATCATTTAAAAATAGCGATGAAATGTTCATTAATGTTTGCAGTGGCGCAACTACGGGGGTGCTAGGGGGTGCTGAAGTACCCCCAATCTTATTTTAAGCACCCTCAAGTTCCATGTCGTTCTAATTTCAAACATCAGCTATAATTTTACCAAAGTAATTTTATTTTTTAACATTTTACTATCAGTTAATTTTTTTTTGAGCATGTTACAGCAGCGCTTTACTAATTTAAGTGTAACAAATATTGAGAGAGACTTAACTAATTACATTGTTCCAGACGAGATCTTGAACACATTTATTTTGCTCATACCAATGGAGATTATGTTTGACTCTTTAAATTTTAAAAAAACATAAGAAAATATTATAAGTAATAAAATAAGTTACATTTTTTTTTCCAAAAATGGTATTGTAAATATAATATGGATCGTATAATCTAAATATTGGCAATATGTAATGTTGGTTTGGGGGTGTGGGGGCAGAGTCCCCGACGTCGTTACAAACGATTCATAATTAGTAGCAACCCCAAGATTTGAACTATAGTTGCGCCACTGCATGTTTGTCAGCTCAATATTACGAAATACAAAGTATATAGGTATTATGCATATTATACAGAAATAAATTTTAATATCACGTTGTATATAGATACAAACTATTATATAATATGCGTATAATACACGGTTTTTATAATACATTACAAAAATCGAAGTTAATGAATAATTGAACCAATACGTTTGAGAACTCGATTCGATTCGAGAAAGTCGAACTTAAAATAATAAAATGTCCAACTTAAAATTTTGACCTTTTTTTTTTGCAAAAGAAATTTAAGCAAGTAACTATATTTATTTATTTATTAATTTATTTTTTTGCTTAATAAACTATTTCTATATCGTATAATAACTTATCCATTGCTTAATAACTTTTCAAATAGTTCGGGTTCGAGTTTGGAGTTTGACTTTAAATTCCAGAGTTCAGTTTGACATCTAAATTTTGAGTTCGATGAGCCACATCTGGATGCAAGCATACTTATAGTTAAATTTGGAAATGTTAATAAATCAATTATGTCGTTAAAATTATATTGAGTTAATCTCTGTGGTATGGTATTATACTAACGTACAATTATCTTTATTACTAAACGAATTATTAACATTGTATGCAATTATAAGGTAGTTAGCCTAAAACTACAACTTCTATGACAAACATCTCAACATTTGTAATTTCTGTAATATTTTCACGTTTTCACGAAAATTTTACAACGTTAAGAGAACGTGGTAGGCACGGTTTCTAAATAATTTAAATATAGTTTTGTATCGTTTATTGTTATCGTGTAATTACGATATTCGATTATCGAAAAAACATGTTTGCGCATTTTTCATTTTTATGAACTTGTGGATATCTTAAAAAGATGAAGTAGAAAAAAAATTAAAGAAAAAAATTTCCCAATCTACGTAGACGATTTTGACGATAATGGATTTTTACACGTGTTATGAAGAGGTGTTAAAAATCAATTTTTTTAATTTTATTAAATATAAGTATAAATCTTGAAAATGAATGTATCAAAAAAAAACGCTACACAGAGCACTATGGATAATGTTGTTATTAGCTAACATTTGTTTTGTATTTCGTGTTTCTAACGTGTTTGCAAGTTGATGAAAATGAAAAATGCTAATATAAGTTTTTAAAAATGTGTAGGTACAACGATGTCCTCTTAATACATATATAATTATTATAATATATTATAAGGGATCTGGACAATCGACTGACAGGACATTCGATCGACACCAAAAATACCGATACGGATAATTGACCAATATATAATATCCCCAATATAAAATATATATGGAAACAAAAAAAAATTGTATTCCTTTAAAATATTGTATTATTGTTACCTATTAATAGGTTTTTTTTTTTTTTTTTTAAATACACGCGATTTAATTTTGTTACATACCGTTAGAATATTTTTTTTTTCCTATATTTTTATTTCAAAATTAATGCTTAGGTGTTAATATTTACCAGTGAACTACTGCCGACGTCATGTATACCGAGAGAACAATCAAACTGATTACAGTAGGTACTACTGCAACTTTCCTAAAGATAAAATTGTCATCTGATAACAATTGACTGTTATTATCACATAATTAATTTTATCATTTATCATTTTCACATTTAAATAATTTAACTTTCTATATATTATGATACCTAATACAATATATATTCTCGTATATGTTAAATATATATATATATATATATATATTGTTAAATAACATGTTCGCATATATTATATGTATATTGTGTCGGTGAATTTTCCTGTCGGTCGATTAACCTACACCCATAGATCATATTTTAACATAAAAAGTAGATGGCCACTATTGCGCCACCTAGATGTTGATTGACGTGGCACGGATATCCACAGAGCCCTTTCCATGATCCCAGACCCTAGTGCATTTTTTAAGGACTTTTCACTAGTCGACAATGGAAAATTTATCAAAATATACCTATAATACACAAAGTTGGTCATGTCCTCTTTTCGAGGATTGTGTCCCGTTAAAAAACTTTCAACAGGACGCTTTTTGTCCCGCTTTTGAAAGTGTGGTCCCGTTTTTAAAATGTTCAAAATACGATTACCCTACAGTCTACACTATGATACACTCGTCAGACGGGGATTTTATGCTTGTACCTAAATGTTAAAAAAAAAAAAAAAAATAGATAGTGGAAAAACTATATGGAAGGTTAAAATAATTACTGATAAGATTATAGTCATAATATAAAATTTTATTAAAATTATTTTCTCAATCGTATTTTTGGAAAATATTGACTTTTAATATTCGTATAAATAATATCAAATAACCAAAAATGAACAAGAATGTATAATATATTTGCGGGCTAAATTTTAATAATATCAGCGACCCGTCGGGGCTTCGCCCCCACACCACTATTATTGTTTATCAACACTAACATATTTATATTTATATTGCTTAGAAGTCCTTACTCGTAGTGGTTAATAGTTGCTTTCAGGGTAGAATATATATTTTCACTTACAAGACTAAAGCTACCCACCTAAATAAATTTTAACAAAAAAAAGGATATAAATATATATAACCGATAAAATATACAGTTCTGTATTAGCTATTATATAAATGTTTATTGCAAAGCCTAGTTAAATTAACATATTATTTTTCTATCCCTTTCTGCACAATTTTTTTTACAATATCATTCGTATTTAATTTCTTAGTTATATCTCTTTGAAATGGATAAAAATGTAAAGCGATCTATTGTGCAGCTATGGAGAATCTTGGCCAACTTTTTATTCGTCTTATTTTGACAAGTGGCTGAACTTATGGGAATAGATAAAGCCGCTATTGTAACAATTTAAAAAAATTGTTTATAGCAGTTACAACACTATTATACTATATAGCGTCCCGGCAACTTGAAACGTTCACAAACCCAATAAACCAATCGTTCATCTATATACCTACTATATATTTTCTATCGATATACGCGTAACGGCGTCGTCCGTTATCTGAATAGTTTAAACACGAGAAATTTCGGACATTTTATCGTCGGTTTTGTCGTTCAACGGGAACGTCTATGAACTTTCAATATGGGTACTCGGTTCAAATCCCACTCCGCCCATTTGTATTTTTTTATTATCTATAATATCCGAAATCGTTATATATTATGCTTATATTGAATTTTTTTTTCGTTTAATTGAATTACGTTTTGTACCTTCCGACCTATTTTATTTCATCAAATTATGCGTTATATAATATCTCGCGAAGAGTCCGTATCAAGTATTTAAGTTCGTCCCACCTATTCACAGGAGATAGGTACCGATAAATACAAAATCGTAGGACTTTCGTAGTATTTTTTACGATTCAATCTAATTCATACACTCGGGCAAACCTTTATCATATTTACGTATTGTTTAATCGGACTTTCGAACATATCGACCTGACGACAATGGTTGTAATAAAAATTTTAGAACGAAAAGTCCGAGTGACTTCTTATTTGTGCGGAGTATAGGTACCTACTATATTATATTAGGTACTACTTTTTTTTTTTTTTTTTTATACCAATATTATATTTCAATATTTCTTGAAATTTCGATCAAATTTATATCGACATTGAGTAAAACCTGTAAATGGTTCGAGTTCTTATAGAAATCCGAGAGAATAGTATATGTTCGAACAATTTTCGGATTACTTATTTTGTCAACAGTTTACGCGTTGGGAGTAAACGACCATGTCTTCTAGAAAGCGCACGCCAGTGTAGGCGGAATATTTTTGAAATTGATTAATTAACAATATTATTTCCGATAAAATACATAAACCGAACGTATACGAATTGCAAAAGTAATTCTACTAATAAGGTGTTGTACTCAATAAAAGTGAAGCTTATAAGGCGTCAACAGTCAATCGGAGTTTCGAATTTAAGGTTCGGCACACAAAAAAGGTGTTGAACTTACAAATAGCAGTCTTGCATAAAAGGAATTGCACCCGGTAGGTGTTGCACTTAAGCCAGTATAATGACAATATTCATATTGTTGATAAATTAAAACTATTAAAGACAATAACACATTATACTTATGGTAAATTATACATTCACTCACTCTCTTACAGACATAATTGTGTACGTTTGATACGGTTGTAATTTGAAGTAGAAATCGAAATAATAAGTTCATAATAGCTGGTTTGGTATCCACTTCAAATCACTTATCTTCCGTTTTGCAACAAGTTTTGGTCATTTTCGGTAGTTATATTTTACAAGTATGATTTCAAAATAGTCTTATATGTTTACGCATTTCTCATTTTTATCATACTGATAATATCGCAGAAAGATGAAACATTAAACAAATGATAGCTAACAGCATTATTTACATCATTCGATTTAAGAATACGTTATCTATATATGACTATTTGAAGGAAGTATTTCGGCGGTTCATTGATGCTTTTATTACTTATTTGAAACATTAAGTGGGCAAAATTACACTGACGACCTCTCCCACAAATATTTTTCGGCACCAGCCCTGGACTCAGTTATGTTTGTCTGATACACGCGCAACATAGTAAAATCGGGTCTTGCATTTCCAATTTCGTAAACAATTGGTTGATTTTAGATTTGATTAGATTTATTTTGATATGACCTTGGATATACATCCCATATATATATATATATTGTATCCCAAAATGATCATAATTAATAATAAAAAAATAATCTATGACATGTAGGAATTATTTTTCCTTATATAATTTTAATAGTGTTTTACAAGTGAACGAATAACCTGATAATTAAACTTATATATATTAATATATTAGTGTTTATAATTTTTAATTATGTGTTTAATTATTATATTATGAATATTTTGTTAAAAATTCAATTTGTTGAAAATAAATGTCATAGATTATGTTATCATTATAAATTATGATAATAGGTCACCATATCCTAAAATCAACCAATTGTTCACGAAATTGGAAATACAAAACCCGGTTGTACTATATGTTGAGCGTGTGTCAGATAAAGACAGCTGAGTCGGGTACTATATTATATACTATATAGTATGTATTTTTAAGCGGTTATGAATAGAAAATTTGAATAATACGAACAATTTTGTGTCTTAAAATTAATATTTAGCCTACCACTACTGCATTTTTTTTTTTTTTTTTATATATAAAACCCCATCACTATTTTAATTATCTTAGTACATTGAAATTGATTCTAGCGGAACTCAAGTAAAGCGTGGGCACAGGCGAGTAAACAAATTTTCAAGTAAGTATTAAACTAAAAAGGAACCAGAGGTGAACACTTGGTCCAGTCATTATAGTTATATATTGTCACACGGGTACAAATTCCTTAAAATACGCTCTGCAGACCCATATTGTAACACGGTAGTAAACACATGTTCGGTATATTATGTAAATAAAAGTTAAAAAAAAAAAAATCATCATTTGAAGAAATTATACCACTCTGAAAAAACAACGAAATTCAATTTACCAACTGCAAGTTTGTACGCAAGAAATATTTAGAACAATATTTTACCAGAACTTTTGTGTACAGACATAAAAAAAATTAAAAAAAAAAACAAAGATTAACAATAAATAATAAGACCAGGTACATTTCTCGTTTCGCCAAGGTTGAAAATAATAACATGATATTAGAATGTAATTTACTAAACGAAAAACTAAGGAAATTTAAATAAAAACACGAGTTTATTTCATAGCCATAGGCGCAAATTGGTTCAATTTAGTGGGGGGGGGGGCTTCAGTTCTGACTATTTATCCATTGAATATGCCCCCCCCTCCGTCTTAAAATATCTTAAATTTTAACACAAAGTTTTAATGGTTTTTATAAGTATATTATAAATTATATTATTATATATTATAAATTTGAGGGGCTAATTATAATTTAGGGGGGCTAAGCCCCCTTAGCCCCTCTGCGATTTGCGCTTATGTAATCATGCACTTAATGAATATCATCTAATTATATAATATATTAAACTTTTTTTGTATAGCATTCACCTATTCTAAAATAATAGTAACAGTAATGGGTTTTATTCTTTTTTATTTGTTTTTATAATATTATCAATATTGTAGAAAAAAAATTTCACATATAGGTAGTACTATCTATAATGATAACGTACCTATATATTTTTGCAAGTTTTCCTTTTATTTTAAACGACTATAATGATATCTCAGTGAAACAATATTTTACGAAAACACCGCTTATATGTAATTTTCTAGAAAAATAATCTCCTTTTCAGAAAGGCGCTACAATCACCGTTTTGCGTGTTGCCGTAATTATGATATATTTTCCGTGTTAGTCAAACGGAGACAACCAAATTTGCGGGCATCACTACGGCATCGGAAACCGTGAAATTTCCAGTGAAACCTATATGCTTAATATTCCTACATCAATATTACCAAGTTTTTCTTTTTTTGCGATTCGGTAAACGTCCATTTTTTTTTTTTCCACGCATTTTATTTTAAGCCCGTTCCCGATGTCGAATGTACACGTGCGTGAAGTTGGCCCCCCCCCACTTTGTCCAAATGACTCCAAACTGGTATCAAAATTTAGCAACTAAATTGCAACTTTTTGCAACCTCAAAATAAAAATTTGCAACTTCATACTTTTTTCAAAATCGGCCTTACAAAGTAAGTAAGTACGATACGAAATTATACTAGATGTATAATTTACAGAAATTGTTATGGATATTATGCCAGCTATTATCATTAATTAATATTATGTATATAATAGTTAGTAAGATCACAGTCGTCCAGATTCATTAATAGGTTTTTTTTACGGTATTAAAAAAATATTGAATGTTTAAATATATATATATATATATAACTGGCAGTAATATTCACATGTTCACCAAAGATCCACTTAGACTTTATTCTTCGAATGCAATGATTTATCATTACTTTCAAATGTAATATATCCATCTAGATTGGGTAGCTATCCTGTTCGATATTTTTTTGTATAAAAGTTCATCGACACGCGTTTTTTAAATGTAGAATACTACCCAGCAGAACTTTTTGACAATATATTGTCTTATTTATATTTCAAACTAATCAATATACGTATAATTTTAGATTCATTCTACGGTGTGTATGTATACATATACACATTACGCAACAAGACGTGCAAATGTGTTTATTTCTTCCAAAAGAATAATGGGCCGCACTGATCGAGTTTGTGTGGAGGTCCTTTATATATTTACCCAATGTCCTATGTCATGAGTCATGTTACATAAGTGATTATGATGACTATTTTAAAATATGTGTGAATTATCTGGAAACATATTTAATTATTTATCACCTACCTAATTACTAATACCTATATTTTTACTATATTATAATAAAGGTACGTCGACAATGATAATTTATAATTATAATATTATATTTTTTTCCTCTAATATTTAACCACCGAGGATACCATGATCCGGTTATTTATTCTACCGATGTATAATGTATTGTAAAATATTTAACTACTTATTATACTTATAAATAAATTTTCGTCCAAAAATTGTAATATTACTTACTGGATTGTTTCATTTTATATTTAAGCAACATGTACTATATATTATGTATAATATACATATGTAAGTAGTTATATTTTCACATTTATAGAAATTTTCTATTATTTTTATATGTAAGTAGTTTTCGATTAGGTCAGGGGGATCATTTCAGTTTTTTTTTTTTTTTTTTGAGTGTGCAAGGTATCAAGCCGACCATTTTGAAATTTTACCAGGCCATATAAAAATAGAGCGGATCTACGAGGGAGCGATTCCCCCCCCCCCCCAATGCCACGACTGAAATTAATTTACTTGAAGATTTCGTTCCTTGTAAACAAATAAGTAAAAAAAAAGAAAAAGGCCGTCTCTGATGAAAGTGAAACTCGACTTTTAGATTCACTACTGCATATTATATCTATGTAGATTATTCAGCTTTTATTTTTTCAATAAATCATGAATAGCAATCGAGATAAATAGTAAAAAGCTACTTAAGAACTAAAAAATAATAAATAAGTGATTACTTTACCTGTGAAAACTATTAATTAATGCATAAAAAACTTGAAGGTGATAAATGCAGCAAAAAAAAAGAAGAAAAGCACATAATATTTACTATATTTACTACTATATTTATAATTTTTGCACAGTGAAATGCATAAACTATATAACTACCTCCAAATATATATAAAATATAGTATTTTATAAATCTATGCCTACCTCCAACTGTGAGGCGGAAAAATATTACAAAACATACCACGTCCGTTAACCGTAGATTATTATCAAATACCCAATTGATTACACAATATTTGTTTATTCACAGTAAAATACCAATATTATTAATATGAAAATATAATTTAATTTTAATTATTTAATAAATGGTCCATTATTTCAGCAGGCCAATTGAGAATATTTTAAAAGTAAGGGGTGCAACCACACACCCTGACCCCCTACCCCAAATGACGCCCCTGGATTAAGTAGGCTTAATAAAAACCCACAGGTTAAATTGAAAAGTTCCACCTCTGAAGTAAACTGTTTTATCTACTTGATTCCTAAAAAAAAGTGTACACGTACACCGTATATTATGTAATTAATTAAAACCACTCAATATACGTTTTTTTTAAAGCCTCTTTTTACGATGTCGATATATAAATTATATACACATTACGTAATAATAGGTAGGTACATATTTCAATCAAATCTAAAAAATTAGAGCAGCGAAACAACTAAATTGATTTTATCAAAATTTAATTATGACCTTAAGACTATCACAAATTACCTAAAAATGTATTTATTGCTAAAAAAAAAAAAATATTAAAAATATGATGTAACATGCATGTATGCATAATACTGTAGATATTGAAAATAATATTATTCTAAAACAAATTAATTTGTCACTTATTTTAATTCTCATGGTCCAAATTTTACAAAAAAAAAATATCCTATAGGGTAAACAGTGATCATTGTTAAAATTTTGGTAATATTTTAATGATATTTTCATTATTACATTCCAAATAAACGTAATTTTCTTTTAAAAAGTAACTTCTTAGATATATCTAACAGTAAAAAAAATAATTTAAAAACCATTTTTAATAATAAAAATCTAAGATTTCTGTTACTCAGTAAAAGTATATCAACTTACATCGAGGTGGGGTAAATTATTGCATTCCAAGGGTAAGTTGTTGCATTATCATTTTTATAAATTCAAATATTAATTTAACAAAATTAATTATCTTTATGACAGATTTAATTCTATGATAACAATCTAAAATAATAAAATGAATAATAAATACTTTTATAAAAATTTTAATTCTTTATAATATTCTTTTATTAGATATTTAAAAATATGAAATATTAAACAAACTGTGTTTAATATATAATATTCTGGAATCATTTTTTAATTTTATTACATTTCTTTTCATTTTATAGGAATTGACTAAGTTTGTAAAGTGTAAAAAAAAAACTATAACAATTAGCCCCGTACATATTGTTTTTCATGAATATAATTTATACAAAATTACTTTAATTTTATTGAATTTTATTACTAGAATTCGTAATTACTCCATAATATAGTTAATAAGCATGAAATATCAGAACTATCTTATCTTGAGTTGTTATTTTGTAAAAAAAATTATGAAAATATTTGTTTAAAATGTGCTTATCACAAAATACATAAAATCAATGCTGATCTAACTGATCGTTTCAATTAGTATAACCACTATTAGAAGTACAAAATAAACCCGTTTTAACGATTTTCCCCTGTGACAATATTTCCCCCACACCCCTACCAATTTTGCGAATGCAAGTTGAAATACCTACTTTATATAAAAAAATATTCGTTCATACACAGAGTAATATTATTATTTCAGATTGGAAAGCAATGAGATTGAAAATAATACATTATAAAAACGATTTTAAACGTAATTCAATATTATATTATAACATAATATTACATTTAATTTCAATAGATTATTCTTTTACGTAAAAAAAAAATTATACTGGGATAATCGAAAGTGGCCTAAAATTAATGTATCAACTGTAAGAAAGGCCTTTACTCAAAAACTCCTATATATATGTTCGACTCCATCTAACTGAATGTTATTTCCAGAAAAAATAATAAAATAAATAAATAAATTTGACACAATTATAAAACCGTCACATCTCTCGCCCCCGCTAATAATTTAAAAAATACCAAAACAAAAATGAAGTGTACACGGACTGAACAAATGACCATATTTTTAGCTTAAATGCATTAAAATCGGAAATTTTTGCATCCTGATCCTTATTATCATGGTTTATATTATATTATGATAAGTGATTTGCTATCAACAGCATTGATATAATAGTGTAGTAAATGGTGGTTTTCTTATCGCTTAAATATATGTATACCATTGTAAATAAAAATTTAGAGAATTGTATAGGTAGGTACTTACCTATATAGGTCAAGGACTAGGTTACACATATTAGAGAGCTTTAAAATATTAAATGAATCGCTCGTAAAAATACTGTTATTATTGTTTTAAATGCGTTTTTATAAAATGTTAAACAGTTAACTGATATTTGTTTACGTCCCTCCATATATTAAATATACTGATAATAAACACCCTTGGATGGAAAAAAAAAACCGTTTGTTTTATTTTTATTTTCACTGAATTCAATTCAACATTCATATTGTATAGCAGCCTAAATCAATCGAATGGCAAAAATACAAGGACAGTAAAATATACATTTTAATGAACGTTAGTGTTCTAATCGTATTAACCTACCGATTGTGAATGGCACTTGAGTATAATAAAATATTTACGGTATATTATATATTATACCATATATTATGATAATTGGTTATTATTAATGTAACTGTATGTTCAAATACTCGTATTGGTAATTATATATCTTAAAGTACTATGATAATCGAGCGAATATTCTTAATAGTTAATATAACACTTCTAAGTACAGTTCAATAACTGCCACTATACACATTACACATGTATCCATATTTTATGTACATATATATATAAACCTATTTAGTATATAGTCTTGTGAAATTTTGGGAAAAAATAAAAATTATTTAGGTACTTTATAGGTTACATTTTTATTATTTTTTTTTTTTTATTCTACGTATTATATTAAACGTAAAGATTTTCCAACGATTGGTAAATTAACGAAAAAAATTACTTTAAATCGGTTGACTTAAATATTAGTCCAAATTTCTTTTGGTGAAAAATTATAGTTGAATCGGATCGGCAATGTTCCGTCTCTCTTTCTCTCTCTCTCTCTCTCTCTCTCTCTCTCTCTCTCTCTCTCTCTCTCTCCCTCTCTCTTATTCTGAGATTAAAACTAATCTAAATTTCTTTGCGCAGAGATCAATTTATCATCCTAATTCTCATTAAATGTAAAGTAATACATTATGATATTTACAAATGGACAAAATTCAATTTTTTGTGGAAATTATAGCAAAAAAAAAAAAAGAAAGTCAATCTAATATAGATTTCATGACAAAATCAAATTATTTTCCATAATTATTATCGCGTATAATTAAATGTGTCGTCGGTACTTTTAAAATTAATAACGTCTGAGTTACTACGTGTGTGATGGGGAAAAACAGAAATTTGACGCTTCCAATCGACAAATTATAATTTAAGATCATTAAGTTTAAAGTCGAAAAAAAGTTTAGCTTAACATATTCTTCTACATTATCTAAATCATTTCGGACCGAAGTTAAAAGAATTAATATTTATAAGTAATAGTTATTCTAAACGGGTTTTCTAAATGTTAATAATTTGCATACATTTTACCTTTTAAATAATTAAGTAGATATATCCATATATTATAATAGTATATTTATTTAAATTAATATAAAAAAGATTCATTTTTTTTAATCTCACTTCCATTGTGTTAATTTAAATATTTATTGATTACGAATATACCTATAGTATGGCTTAAAGTTAAATTATAGTTATAGTTATTGACAAAATGTGAATAATTTTTTTTAAATTTTTAAAAAAATTATTTTTTTAATCATAATTAATGCTCATACCATTGCTTCTTTAAAAATATATATATATATGTATATTGAATAATACGTATTCTAAAATACTTTTCATGTTACATTTATTTGGTTGTTATGAAGAATACTTGTAGTAAATTATGAAAAATTAAAGAAATACAGATTTAGTTCGATTATAATTTATAACAATTACAACTTACTATTATAAGTATATATTAATATATAGTAATGATATACTTAATAGTCAACTAATCACTATCGCCACCATAATGAAATAATTTATATGTAGTAATAAGTAGTAATAATAATTCAATTTGAATGATTGAATTGTGATATATTATATCTATTACAATACATATTTTGTAACACAAACAAATTTTAAATACTAAAAATCATACACTTTTTAAATAGGTAAACCTTAGTAAATATACCTACACATTATAATATATAAATAACATAGAAACAATAAGGGTATATTTTAAATTCTGAGGGTAGTAAGGTATGTGGTTTTACAGTGATGTATGTATTTTTTATTCTTATTTTTTATGTATAAATATTGTATCGACTTTTTCGAGAAGTGATGTAAGTGTTTCTGGTATAGAAGTGTTCAATAGGAAATTCGTTCGAGTTGGTAATTTACAAAAGTCATTTTTTGATTTTCTAAATAGTTATCAAAAGGGTAACAAAGAACTGCCATTTAAAAAACACTAACATTTTTTATAAATTGGAAAATTACAAACAAACTGACTATATATATTATATAGGTAATAATAATAACTGTCGTTATAAAAATCACATCGATCTCCGCTCAGAATCGTTTTATCGAATAAAATGGTTTATCATTAATTGCAAATTGAATAACTACATTTACCATACCATAAGTATCCTATACCCAACGAACGAAGTCCTCTACTGACCTGTTTTATTTTTAATATAACTAATATTGTTACTATAATACATAACCTGCGCAACAAATTCAAAAATAATTATGTCATGCAAAAATTGATTTCAGCGTATCTACTATACGTTGAAATTTTGTACGATTTAGAAAACAAGAAGTCTCTATTCCACAATCTATGACTCTTAATAATAATTCTACTTGTGCTGTCCAAAATATTTGGAATATTTTTCGTGCATTTTGTAGTTCTGTTTATATAGTCCGAAAAATCTTTCACATATTCCAGAAATTTCTTTTTTGTGTGACTCAGTGGATTTAAATGTTATTGATTTGACTATTTGTGATACTTTTGGTGGTTTAGGTCCGGATAGCATAGTATTACCACCTATCGTTTTACATAATTGTCGTTATTCATTAGCTTTACCCGTTATATAATATTTAAACTATCTTTATCTTTCAGTGCTTTCCCTGAAATATAGAAATCTAGCTACATTTAACTAGTTTTATTATTTCAATTGTATCTTCGATCCATAAGTTTTTTGAAAAATTATTAATTGTTAAATTAATACTTTATTTAAAAATATTCTTATAAATAAAAACATGGGTTCAAACATTTTAAGTCTACACTAACACACTTAGTTTCTTTCATTCTTTACTGCTCGAAGCTATCGAATTTGGTTCACAACTAGTGATGGGCACTATCGAATAGTCACTATCGAACTGTTCGATAGGTAAATTACTATCGAACTATTTAATAGACACTTGAAAATTATCAATTACTTCAACTATCCAACGATAAGATCCGAATTAATCGATAGTTTTATTTTATTTATTTTATTTTTATTTATAATTATTCGATTGGTCGTCCGAACTATTCGATAATCCGAACTATTCAGTTAGTATGAAATATTCGATAGTCGATGAATATAATATAATACATTCGAAATTTATGATATGTTTAATAGTTTAATAACATGTACCTAAATATTATAGAATAATTATGTAATATATAAAATGGATATATTTCTACTTTAATTCGATTTTTAGAAATAAAAATTTTTTTGAAGTTTGTGTAGTTTTCGGCGGAGAAAACGATAGTGCAATTTGAATTTGGTAGTAGGACCAGTTTAAAAGTTATGGCGATTTAAAATTAAATGATTTTACGCTGTTTTACTTTATACTCCATCACACATATTCTATAGTGTACGCAACGTAGTTTAATTGTAAAATAAGACGATATAGAACGAGCGGATTTCGATTCGATACTGTTGACGTCGATTTTTTTGCATTTTTTTTTTCACATTTTTAATAAATGAATTGAATTTTTTATCAAGGTTAACACTTACTACTCAAGTCATGCATTAAATTATTTTTTGGTAATTATTTAAGTCAAAATGACTTTTTTCTCTAGTTACTAGTAACGTGGTGTTTCACAGCGAATCGAGGGATATTTTTGATTTAAACTATTCGATGGAGCAAAACGATATATATTTTTTTTTTTATTAAAATTTTGGAAAAACGATCCTACAATCCTACGGTATAGACAAAAATCTCGTTTATAAATTTGGTAATAGCTCAATTTACTCCAATATTAAAAGTCACACAGTTGTGATACAAATGCTGAATGTTGTATATTAACAATCGGTTAGACAGATACAACAAATACGGATACTGCGTCCTCTTAAGCTAATACTTGATATCACAATTAAATTTTCATTTACTTATAAATATATGATAGGTTACATAGTAAGCTATAATATTTTTTTTTTAAAAAGTGCAAAAAATTCATCTGAAAAAAGAGTTTTAAACCGCAAACTCCAAACTGCTGTAATGTGACATTAAACTACAGCACGTTCTTGGTAAACTGGAAAAAATAGACCTCTTAAAGAAACATGGAAAATCGCCCAAATCGCTATACCTTAAAAATTAAGTCCTGCAATCACCAAATTTTGACTTTATGATTTTTTTTTCTTTGAAAAATAGTGTAAAGAGTGTAAATTATCGAATTATCCGGTGTAAAGTATACATTTTCCACATTTTGCTCTTTATATAATCAACATTGTTAACGAATCATTAAATCATTATGATATGATCAATTTTCATACAGAACATAGGTATCTAATAAAGTAATATCTATTATCTAATATGAAGTATTTCCAAGTTATTATATGGCTTCGCGCATTGGTGATTTATAATTAGAGGTTTTAGTTCTGTACAAGTTTTAAAAAAAGAAATTCTCCTATATACATACTACCTATTCGGACTATTCGGTTAGTACGAACTATTCGGTTGGTCCAAACTATTCGCTATTATAATTAGTATAATATGTATCAAACTATTCGATAGTTTTTATCGAAAAATTAGCATACGGTCATGTAAAAGTATTCGATAGTTTATGACGGCCATCGAATGCTATTATTATAGTAGCAATCACCACTATTCACAAGTTATTGTTATTTATACCGATCTTAATATCTTAATAAAGATCATTTGACAGTGTCAATCATAATATATCTCTTATGAATAAATTAAAACGTATTGATGTTTCCGATTCTATATTAATCGGGTTTTAACCGTATCTCACGTGCCGTACACAAATTGTTAAAATCCATAATTATTTTTCTTCTCCTATATATTTGTAACTTCTGGTGTCCTACAAGGAGGTCATTTTTCTTTATGGCGATGTATTTATTAATGATGTCGTTCAATGCATTCCTATTTGTAAGTTTTTAGGCAATTTTAAAAATGAATGTAAAAATATTTAATGTTGAAAACAATATTTCCGATAGTATTGACCTCCAAAAGTTTTTAAATAATTTTTTCTGACACTATTAATTTTATCCAATTTAATTTCTTAAAGACTTAGGTGTAATATTTTCTTCTGACTTATCTTTTAATAATATGGATTTCGTTTTGGTAAGTCCATGAAAATAATTGGTTTTATAAATCGTAATACTATGGGTTTCTCTAATATACGCACGTTAACTATTCTTTATATATTGTTGGTACGTTCCGGTTCTTGTAAACGCTTCTATAGTTTAGTCTCCTTACTATGCCACATCTATTGAACGTGTCAGTAAAGTACAAAATAAATTTTTAAAAATGGTATAATTTCATCGTGATGTTTACTCAATATACGTATTTAAAACCTCTAACTGAGAGAGGTGTCAATTTTGATGTCACTTTTATTTTTAAATTATTTAATGCGGTCTTCTTAATAATGCTCCCGACTTACTCTCAAAGATACCTTTAGCTGCTCCCTCGTATAGTTCAAGATACCTTGTCATTTTTAATAGCAAGTTTCGTGCAACTAATTGTGGTTACGCAGCCCCTCTCGATCGTGCTTGTCATACAATTAACACTATTAAAAATACAGATTTGGTTTGTTGACACACTATCATCTATAATTCATAAACTGTAAAAATATTTATTATAATTAGGTATTATTTTATATAGGTATAAATATTATTTCTTAGTTTATAATTTTTTTTTTTTTTTTTCATATATAGTATATGTATTGTATGCCCTTGAAGCATTAAACATTCAAATAAATTAAATAAATAAGTACATTCTAAGTATTATGTAATTTCTATATTAAGAAGACGCCACATATGCGTCATTTTATCATAAAAAAAACTATTTTGAAAGAAAAAAAATTGTTCTCGGACTATATAGTTGTGGTTAAAAACCAAATTTTTACACAATATTATAGACAAAATTATCTGTGATCTACCTCTGTCCTTTAAAAAAAATTTTTAATCTTTATAAAGTTATAATTTTGTAAAGACCATTTTTCGGAGGATTTTTATAGATAGTATAATATCAGTTATATTTACGACATGGAAAAAAAATATGACGTCAGAACACAAATAATTTTATTTACAATATTCTGTAAAAATTTAGTTTCTTAATTACAACTACGGCCCGAGTACATATTTTTCTTGTAAAACAGTTTTTTTGCAAATATGATCACAAAACAATACAAAGTAGTACACACAGACCTATTTTTAATTTACTTTTATAATATAGTTAATTTCAAAATGATTAGATTTCTATTTTTCCTAACATTTTATAAAAATTGCCTATACAGATCCTCTTAAAAATCAGATATGTGTCGTCCTCTTAATAAAAACACTTCTTACGAATAAAAAAATATCTCAACAATTAGAGTATAACATTGTGAACACATCAAACAACCTATTAAGAGGACGCTATACCCGCATTTGTAACAGATAATATAACAAAACCACATTAGGGAGCGTTCAAGTACTACGTAAGCAGCTAGGGGGAAGGGGGATCTGTCGTATGCTGACATTAGCTGACAAGGGGATGGGGGGCTTAGAACCATGCTAAAGTCAGCAGTAATAAAAAAAAAATAATAAAAATTTGTAAAAAAATTAATCAAAATATGTAAAAAAAAATTCAAAATATGTAACAAAATTTTTCATTTATTTTTAATTAATTCGCATAAAATTCGGAAAAAAATATTAACTATGTACCTATATATAGATAGGTATTCCACACAGAATTCGATGGTTAACTATAGCGTGGTTCCGTGGTGGAACCAGTTATTGTCAGGTGAAATCCATTAAGATAAACTATAATTTTTTTTTTATTATTATTAAATAGAGGGGGTTGTCGGACATATGCTGACGTAATTAAGTAGGGGGGTCTGACATTTGCTGACATTTGCTGAAGAGGAGGAGGGGGGTCTAAAAAAGACAAAAATGTGCTGACGTAATACTTGAACGCTCCCTTACGCATAATAATTGAAATTTTGGCGTTTAGATTAAATTTAGAATATAAACACCTATTACAAAATTTAAAGTAAATTAAAATTTACTTTTGTAATATATCGACTGACAAAAAAAATTAAAGCTTTTTAAAAATATCAAGAACTAAAAACTAAAAATGCCGTAACTTTTTTTCAGACAATATTTTATAAAATTCCCATACGAGATTCGCTCTATATATTCTTCTCGTTAAATTTGACAATTGGTGTGTAAGCTCTGAAGTTAACCAAAATGCCATAATTTCAATTTTGCGTTGTATAATTTTGTTATATTGCCAATTGAATAGACAAAGACAGAAAATGCGGGTATATATAGCTTCCTCTTAAAAATAACATTATAATATAAGAACAATTCTCGTTTAAACTAGTACAAGTGGCAAATATCAAATTACAGTAGCTACATATTAAACTACAGCATTCAATAAATAATAAAAATACAAAGTTTGATTATTAATTACATAAGTTATTATGTGCAGCATTTTTTTTTAGGAAGAGGGGGTTAGGTGGTAGTAAAAAAATTGCTTTTAAATCCCTAAAAAAAAATTCCCAAGTTTCACCTATGACTATATGACTATTTAAATTCTAAAAACGGTTAATTGTCAAAATTGATAATTTCACTTGTAACTATTTAGATACTATGCGAACTCTAACAACGAATTAATAGGACAGATGACAGACACAAAAGGGATATAATAAGGTGTCTTAACGTCTTATGTTTATAAGCCTAAGGCCATAAGCATAAATCATAATTTATCCATTTTATGTCATGTCATTGCAGAATTCAATTTGTAAAAGGAAAATTTCAGTGAAGTTTATCAGATTTTCTCTTTATTCGTAAAATCTTGAAATAGATGATTTAAATGTACAACGCAGATATATTGTCACTCAACAAAATTGAATTTATATGATTTTTCAAGTTTTAAATACATACTGTTGTAAGATGTAACGCATGTATATGCAATACGCATCGACCAAAAAACAATGTCCAGCGATTAAGATCGTCCTTACGCATAAAATTTAATTCAAGCCGCGTATATACCGGAATTTCCGGAAACATTAACGATAATGCAAAACCTTGAACAGGGCAACTACGTAGGTGTTTTTCTTTTTTTTGTATTTTTTATATAAATTACCATAACAAATTTCTTGATCTTTTAAATTATGTAAGTATACCTACGTTTCCTGTAAAATCGTCTTATTTAAGGAATTTAAAAAATTGCAAAAATTTCTATCGTATTATCATTAAAATTTAAATAATATGTTCTCAATCGATACATTAATTAATATTAACAAGCCGAATAACAATTTTTTGGTTCAGGGTCGGTTATAGTACACCGTACATATAACATGGCGCAGACACTGTACTCGCCAGTTGAAAAATTATTTCATAATGCACATTTAGTGTAACGGTGAAAAAAAAATATTGATGGAAATAGGAAGACCGAAAAGAAGGTAAGAGGATGTAATGGCGAGTGATATGAGGAAGTTATGAATAAATGAAGAGTGTGCTGGAGATAGAGTTAAGTGGAAGTGTAGGACAGGGTAGCCGACCCAAAATAGTTGGGAGAGAAGACGAAGGAGACGAAAATAAATTATTTTATCAGATGAATTTCTTCCATTCATATTTATATTTATAGTTTGAAAATTAAATTTCATCTTGCTGAGTTGTGTTTAAAACGCTTATTTTGATTGTTGATACTTACTTTTAATTAATGAATATTTAAATTTCATGTAGATATAAAATCGTGGTATGCATTATGTTTTGGATATAGATAAATATTATAGATATTGAACGAAGCGAGATCGGAGGTATTTATTAATTTTACAATGACGTTAAATAATTTGTTCTCTGTAAGCAACTTATCGACCAGAAAAAGTAAAATAGAAATTTTGTATCTTGTAGATCTTTTGTGAAAGAAAAATGGCAGTAAGAGTAAAACAGAATACATAAAGTATAATTTTGGTGAAAGCCGAAAGGAACAGAGAAAGACTAGAAAAAAAGTTGAGTGAGAATGTATTGGGAGAGGTTAGGTTTTTAAACCTCTCAAGTATTTAGGATCCATTGTACAGAAAGATGGGAGTTTCGAAGAAGATAATATGAAATACAGCATTAAATGTGAATTGAATGAAGTAGAGAGAAGCGTCAGGTGTTTTGTGGGACAAAAGTATCTCTATTAGATTAAAAGTTAAATTTTATAAGACAGTGCGATGAGACCTGCAATGATGTATGGAATATAATGTTGGACAAAATAGATAGGTAGTATTAGAACAGCAGAGATAAGAATGTTGAGGAAGATGAGTACAGTGACTAGAAAGGACAAGATAAGGAATGAGTATAAAAGAGGTAGTATAGGAGTAGCTTCAATAGATAACAAAATGAGGGATAATAGATTAAGATGGCTCGGGCATGTATTAAGGAGGGAAGAGACGGAAGCGGTAAGATTAGTACAAGGAATTATACTCGTATGTTGATGGAATGAGGGGAGAAAAAGACCGAAAAAGAGGTGGGGATATGAGGAAGATGAGGGTAAGTGAAGAATATGCAGGAGATCGAGTTAACTGAAAGTTTATAGGACTAGGGTAGGGTGGCTGACCCCAAACAGTTGAGAGAGAAAGCGAGGGAGAAGAAGAAAATGCTGTTGTGGTGCTGAAGTACAAACAGAAAGCGGCACCGATAGTAACTAAAATTACAGTGTCTGTGCCCCGTTTACCTTTGGTAAACCTTTGGAGCCTTTGGAACCTATTTGTCATGTAGTCATGTGTTATTAGTTATGTAGTGTTCGAGTGTGATTTACATTTAATTCATAGATAGTCAACGTATGGTCTTTCATTTACCGAAATTATTACACACGTTTTTAGGCGTGGATGTTTTTAATTCAAATAGTATTTCTTACATCGGAATGGTAGTTAATATATAAAAAAAAATATACGCCTATTATGAAATGTATATAAATCATTAAAATTATATACGTACCATATAAAATAAATGTATCAAATATAAATTTATTATACTAACATATATATATATATATAATGATGGTCAATCATTAAAATAAATTTGAAAAATATTATCAATATAAATATTGAAAATTATTAATTAAATAAGAATAAAATAATATGGCATGTAATGCTAATATATTATGTTATATAATTTTTGGACAAAATATTGAAAATCCTTAGACCAGATCCTTGGACAACAATTTTTACAAGAATATATATAAGCTTTACAATTTTTATGTATGAAATCCTTGTTAATAAAATTTATCATCAATACACATATTATATTAAGATTTCAAAATGTATCACGTTTAGAAATACTGATTGACATTAAAGAGTTAAATAATTCTTCAGATAAAGTATTCATAGAGTACATTATAAGAAAAAAATGTATTATTGGAGTATATTGAAATAAATGCAGTAACCCACCATGTTGTTAATCTGTGCTTGCGCATAAGTAATGAAATAGAAGATTATTTAACTATAATATTATATATTACACATTTATATCTATATAACACATAGTATGTTGCATTTATATCGAAATGCATTTTTACTTTAAATTCAATATTTAATATTTGCATACAATACAGTCAATAATATTGATCGGATTATCAATGAGTTATGGTGCGAGTGTATAGTAATACAATAAAAAGCCTCTCTTAAATGCAATTTTTCGATTTTCAAATAGGTTTTACGGAAAAATGGCACGTTCAACTAAAAAACTTTAAACGTTATAATTTTTTTTTTTTTAATATTCATATGAAAATCAAAAAAAAAAAAAAAATAGTAGTTACCATATGAAAATCAAAAGTTGATACCTCTACTTCGTAAAGTATAAGGGGGGAATATTTTGAAAAGCACCTTCAAATATGCATATATTATAATATAGATATATAGAATATTAGTTATCAGACACATACGTACCTTTAATATTTAAATATTTCGATTTTAAATTTTGTTACACTTTGAAGTGATTAATTTCGGACTTTTCTAATAATGATTTTTTTATATTAAAAAAATATTGAAATATTCACTGAAAACAACATACGTGTTTTTGATGAAATCTATTTTTGTTATTTCCTTATAAATAATAATGTGCAGAAACTTTAATTAAATATACAAATATTGTACTATATTATCCAGTCTACATAGAATTAAATAATTTCATTATTTACACACAAACTATTATATTCATTCACAATGTAAATCGTAATATAATAATATATACCTATTATTTAGTCGAAATAATGACAAATGTATACCTATTCATTTAAAGTTTTGTTCGACGATAAACGATAATATATTATAATACATACATTTTGAGTAAACTTTGATTATCTTGTAATATTATTCTCCTATATTCAGTGTTCGAATTGAAAAAATTAAAGTAGTAAAGCTCAATAAGAAATTCAAAAATAGCGTTCTACACGAAACCTTATATACCTAGCACCGGAAAGTAGGGAATTTATCCCCCATATCCCTCTATACATCATTAATAACTTACCTAATATCTAACTGTATTTTTTAATTATTTCAATTTTTAATATAGTACTATACGGGTAGGTACTTACTGCATTTTGTATAGGTAAATAGACAACTGTAAACTTTCATTTAAATTTGAGGAAACTATACCATACTATACTAAATCGAATATTTTATCCTTTGCTGTTGACATTAAGGGGTCGTAGTGCCTGACTCAGTTGTATTTGTGTGAAAATATATTTTACGTTTTTTTACAAGTGCATTATTAAAGTAAATTAGTGAACATTTCAAATTAATTACTAAAACAAATTATGAATATTTTGCTTGAAATTTAGTTTATCGAAAAAATAAGTCCTACATGTTATAGATTATGTTCTCATTATTAATTACGATAATAGATCGTCATATCATAAACCCAGCCAATTGTTCACAAAAGTGTAAATACAAACCCCGACGTTACTATGTGGCGCGTGTGTCAGACAAAGTGAACCGAGTCAGGTAATAGGATGTCGGCGTTGCCATTTTAAAGGGTTCTGAATAGGAAATTGTTATGAAAAATAAACACAATTTAAATATGCTTAAATATAATTTAAAAGTTATTAAAAAAAAAGTCCCGTATCCGTACCACTTTTTATTATTGTGTAATCATAATGACATTTGTTCAAAAATAAGTTTACGAAAAACAAAGAACAATAGTTTTTAAAATAGTTTTAGAGTTGTAACACTCGTTATAAAATATTTAAAAGATTACATTTCGTATACGATCTCATAAGTTTTTTATTCTTCTCTTAATCTATGAGACAATATGAAATGTACAAAAAATTATTTTTTTTTTAGTTTTTAAATCACTATAACTTCTTTGTTAATTAATATTTTGAAAAATGAGATCGTCTCCATAATATTATTTTTTATAAATTCTAATATAAGTGCTTTAACTCTAAAATCATTTCAAGAGGTAATGATTTCGCTTGTTTTTCGTAGACATATTTTTACTACTAAAAATTCAGACCGGATTTCCAACACAAACAAAACACATGTGTGAACAAATTTGAAATCCCGTCCAGACCAGTTGCGTTGGTTCGAGTTTGCGTTTTTGTTCGCTACTATAAACACGTGTTTTTACTGTGATTTGAAAATGTCAAGTGACGACAAAAAATTAGTAGCTAGAGCTGATATTATAATAATTATTAAAAAAAAAAATAAATTAGGAATCGATATTGGTAGATGACCTCAGCCTTCAGAAACAGATCAACATATTATATTGGAACCGATCTGCTAAATGATCTACGAAAAGAAGACTATCTGGTAATTTTCGGGATATTTATAGGATCTATCACTTTATCGCCAATGGGCGTATGATTTACGACGTCGATTTTTGTGAAAAATTGCAAGTCCGAAAACCAAGAGCTTTCAACGGCGAACGTCATAAATTATGACTCATAATATATCGTCCAAATACAAAATGTATTCTCTTTGATTCCTAGAGAACCGAAACCACGATACATATCTTGGAACAGATTCGGTAACACCATCCAGGGGGGGGGGGCTAATTTCATACTCATACGAACGATTGTCGTATACTCGCGCCATCATAAAATATACACAACTATATACGAAAGATATTATATTTTTCCCCAATCGTTCGTATGAGTACAAAACAACCCCACCAGACTAACGCATTCCAACGCTGTTGCACATGTGCCTTTATTTGCCTTGGCTTGTGTTGAAAATCCAGTCTGGAAGCGGCTTTAAGAGGACGCGCACGTTTTTTGTCTCTGTCATTCAATAAAATTAGTTGTTTAACTTGTTTAATAAGAATTTTTTTTTGGAAAAAAAAAACTCCATTCTAAAGCATAGTTTATGTGCTCCTCTACATTTGATACCAGTGACCACAACATCGAATTTGTAAAGGTAGACCGACATTTTAATATTATAATATACGTCTAACACAAAACGAATAATATCTATATAGGTATCACCCTGGTAACCAAATCAACAAACTCGAAACTATGTACTATAGTAACGACGCACGGACAGATGGACACAATAAGGATATAAAATGTCTATGTGTTTAGAAACCTAAACCTTAAAAAATTGTGAATCATTGCATCCGATAAATACGATACTAAGCGATAAATACGGTAATAAAAACTACCTACCGGAAAATGACGTAAAAACAGCCAAAATACGATTTTGTCAAATCGAGATTTATTTATAATACAGGTAGATAATAATGTAGGTAGATAATAATAATATAATATAGGTAGGTCCACCGAAGCTCCGCTCAGAATCGTTTTATCGAAAGCAATGATTTATCATTTTTATTTTAATTTATATGATTATAGGTTTATATACATGTTCGATGTTCACAATTAAAAATTAAAACAACATTATTTAATATAATAGTTTTATTTATTTTTAAAAGTACATTTTTCTTATGTACATTATAGTTATTATTTAAAAATGGACTTTTCGAGCTTTAGTTAATGTTTTAATAAGCTCCTCGAAATTTAATTTTCTGATCAACTCTGATTCTAAGCACAAGATGGCTAATCCTGATACTCTACTTTGTGTTGAGCAGGTTCGATTGAAGTTTTTTATTTTTCCTAAAATACTGAATGAACGGAAAAATGATGCATGGGAAGAATCTCCCTAACTTTTTCACATTTATGGCATTTAATGACTCGAATAGAGATAGATGATATTTAAAATTTGCTTCATATATATTTTTCAATTGGATAACTTCATATTAAAATTGTTGAGACACGTCAGCAGAATATTTTGTTGTAAAATTATATGCAACAGTTTGAATTTCTTCTACACTCATATATCATGCGGTACTGCCCCAATGCCCCAAGAATGAAAACGTTTTATTCAAGTCATTAATGGCAGTAAACCTGTATTTTATTCCACCGATGATTGATAATCCAACACAATGAAAAAAGTGTTTCTCTTGAAATCGGTTTCTTCGTCAGTGCAGTTTTCGTCCGAAATTCCATGAGACATGCCTCCGCGTTTTTTTGCTTTCTGACTGATGGTAACATCGACGAGGTATCTCCCAAACTATTTACAACGATTTTACATTCGTTCAAAATTACACTCCATCGGTTGCGTGAAAGCTTCAAGTCGGCAAGTAAACTTTCAATGTTCATGAGACTATACGACGTCAATGGTAGCATTCATCTCTCGAAGAACTAGATTTCTCTCATTGATAGCTTGGAGAATTTTGAATCATATGGAATCCTTCAAAATACATTCAAACTTACTCGTATATTTCAAAATATATAAAATCATTTTTTTTTTTCGGTTCATATATACCCGTTATGAACGTATTATATGAAAATTGTAACAATTGTAACAATATTGTACCCAATAGATACTGTACGAGTAAATATAATAATAATTTAAGAAACGTTTATATTAAATATACAGGTATAATTATTACATTTTGTATTATTGAGCTTAAAAAATGTCTACTTTACTCGGTGCAACCCAACTGTATAGTAGTACATAATATGCGCGCATATGCGTATGCACCTACGCCGCCCATAAATAAACTTTAACGATTTGTTATACCTACCGTGTAAAATAATTTATAAAACTTGTCGTACATGAAGTGCCACTGTAACAAACGAGTTTTCTGAGTAACGAATTAATAATAAATTTGTGACGTAAAAAATCGGAGGGGGAAACTCGTTCGATTCGTCTCGGTTCGTATACAAAAAAAATTATTAACAAAGTATAAAAATGAATAAAACGATATTGCCTTTCCTGCGTATAAATCATAAAATTTGCGTCACGATAATTGCGGGCTAAAAGCTAATTATAAGCACCTCAAAGGCCGTACACGACGGTACTTATAAAGGTATTTTCCGATTTTCCGGTCGCAGAGTATATACTCGTATGTATATATATATATATATATATATCCACCACCTGAGAAAAGTGTATTCTATCTGAAAAGAAAAAATGTAATTAAAAAGACAAAACTACACACACACTATATATTATAATGGTACGACAAATACGTATATATTAACGACATAATTATAATAGGTAATAATAATACTATAACGACAATTCTCACATAATATTTTTTTTTTTTTTGATTTTTCACCGCAAACTCGGATATTATAATTTTACATTACATTCTATACGTATATTATGTCATACGCGAGTAGTTGGCAATTTACAAAAAAAATACATAATTATATATATACGTACATACCTACCCGTAACGTACACGTCGGCGCGGGATCGAATAATAATTCGTATAACCTCCAGACCGTGGCGGTGTAAGCATATTATTTTATTTTTCTCTGGATATATATACAAATATAATATTACATTCTATATAAAACTACTATTCTCGTGTTCACGTATGTATAAATGTACATCTAAATATTAATCGTACCTGACTGTATAATCTAATATCTATTATAAATCTAAACGATTAATCGTATCTCTGTATTATTATCATCTATCATTATATTATGATATGCTAAGAAAACATCTTATTGCGTTCACAATATAATATAACGTTTTTTATGGACAAGTACCGCGACCAACGCACAACACGAAACCGATAGATTTGGATGAATACACCCGGGTTATCACATTAATATATGGTTAAAACGACGGGGGAAAAAAAAACGATATTTTTATCATTTCGCTTAAATCGACAAAAAGAAAACATTAGATTACAAAAAAAAAAAAAAAAATCAGTGCACTTTATAAATAAATAATGTATATATATATTTTTTTTTTAATAATATAATACTAAAATCCAGGGCCGTATCTAGGCACTGGCAATAGGGCTTTTGCCAGGGGCGCAATAATACCAAAGGCGCAATAATGAGGGTCCGTCTCAATTTACTGATGATAATTTTAGGCGCGGTGCATCAGGAAAAACTGAGACAGGGTGAGCGTTTCCTTAATAATTTTGAACAGCAAAAAAACAAAATAATTCTTTCGACTTTCCTCCAAAAAAAAATACTTCGATATTGAAGGGCTCCCCGCAACGACAGGGCAAGTCCATTTTTTTTTTGGAAAATCGGTTTTTGATCGTTTTGAATGCGCCATATCATCACGGTAAATACTGTTCAAGAACAAAGTATGTCCAAATTGTTATTTACGGAGACAACGTGCAAATGGACTTAGCTCTACTAATGTTTTATGCATGGTCAAAAACAAGGCAAGTCCGAACTTGCCTTCTTTTTGCAGCTAATATATACATACATAGGTCATACTGAAGTATTTTTTTATCATAGATTTTCTGCTTGATAACAATATTTGTATTTTTTAATTCTTAACTATTGTTTTTACTATTGTTACTTATTTTTATATGTAACGATTTTAATATTTAATAAAAAAAAAAAAGAGATATTTGTGTTAAAAATGGTTTTTTTTAATGATATTTTTTTAAGGTAATAAAAAAACAAATTGAGTGATTATACGGTCAGCAAGAGGGGGCGGGGAGGGGGTACTGTCTCACTAAGGAAAAAAAATTTGGGTCGGCAATTATTTGGACAGTTCAATCGACAAATTTGTGAAAAGCCCTTGTTTTTCTTATTACTCTACCACAAATATTTCATAGGAATGAGAGTGATTGAGGAGGGGGCGCAAATTCTGTTCATTGCCAGGGGCGCTATTGGGTCTTGCTACGGCCCTGCTAAAATCACATGGAAAGGATGAGATCCTTTTATTGGTGTCTCGTCATTTCATCGCGGTAATTCCGTTGCGCGTCAATTGGACTCGTACGACATTTCGTCGCGTCGTATAATTTCTACGCATGCTACATTTGGTCGCCAGTAATTTCGTAGCATATATATATTTATATTATATTTTGTAAATTATTTTAGGATATTTTTACATAATAATTATTTATAAAAAGTCAAATTAAATTAAATTAAAATATACACGAATAAACAAATATCAATAATAAACAAATACCACAAATTATAGTTTAAATAAAATATTTTAAAAAACGCACAAAAAATAAAATAAAACATTAGAATATTATTATTTATAAAAATTAAAATTATGAGCAATATCAAGTAAAATCCCATCTATTATTTGGAACATCATTATATTTGAACATATTTTCAATAATCTATTGTACGAATCATTATATTTCTTTTTTTTTTGGGGGGGGAGGGGGGGTATATATCTAATAATACTATAGTACCTATACCTATATATTTATTGGTATTTGCAAGTAAGTATATTTTAATTTAATTAGATTTGACATTTTATAAATAATAATTTATAATAATAATAATAATATAAATAATTATTATGTAAAAATATTCTAAAATTATTTACATATATATATGCGACAAAATTACGTGCGACCGAATTGTAGCATGCGTCGAAATTATAAGCGACGAAATGTTGTACGCGTCCAACTGTCGTGTGTCCAAATGACCGCGACGAATTGACGTGCGATGAAATTCCCGAGACGAAATGACGTACAAGCCCTTTTATTGTATTCCCTTAATTTTCTCAGTGAATAATTATCTGTTTTAGATTCTGCACTAGTACTTTAGACGAGTAGTTTTTCAATTTTCCCAATATCTTTTTGATACGTAAGAAAAAACTATAAAAAAAAAAAAATATATGAAAAAACGATGTAAATTAATGAATAATAAATAAATATTTGAAATAATGAATGAAAAATACTATATTGTGAAATCAAAATATTAAAAATAATCATTTTAAAATCTTGAAATTTACACCGAATATTTAATTTAATAATATAATCACGGCAATCGTATTTTCAATTTATTTTCTACAATTTTTCACTATTTATAGATATTTTAGACTTTTGAGCTTTTAAGGTGTAAAATGGGTAAATTTTTGTTCGAAATCCTGAAAACTTTATAAAAGGTTGAAGTATATATCATGTACATTCAAGTTACTCTAATTATAGTCCTAAAATCTACAGAGTACAACAGTGTTGTCATTGTCTGTTGCACTAAGGGTGAAATCATGTACAAAACGACCATGTTATTAAAGTACGATGGTATCCATTTTTAATCTACTTATATACTATTATGGTGAATGCTGTTTGCCAGTGATATAGTGCTGATAGGAGAGTCCTGAGAAAATGAATGGTAGACTTGATAAGTGGAAGGAAACTCGTGAAAGTAAAGTACTAAAGATTAGTAAGAGTAAAACAGAATAAATACAGTATGGAGTACACAGGGCGGGCGCGAAGAAAAACAAAAATGTCATCAACTTTTTCTAATTTTGCCGACTCTTTTACATACTCAATAAGCAACAAAAACAGATCAACAATCATAATTTTACTACTAACTTCTGCTTGGGCAGATGTGACACCCCCCCCCCCTCGTGCATCCCCTAAATCCGGTCCTGAGTACAAGGGATAAAGTTGAGTGTGCGTGTAGTGGGAGAGGTTGAAAGGTTTAAGTATTTAGGGTCTGTTGTGCAGAAAGACGAGGGCTTCGAAGAAAATGCGAAACACAGAATTAAGTGTGGATGGACGAAGTGGAAAGAACCGTTGGTGTTTCACGTGACGGAAGAATCTCTATTAGGTCAATAATAAAATTTAAACTCAATAAGACAGTATAGTGATTTACTGTAATTATTACTGTGCTAAAATCTTGAAAATCCGTTAACACAATTTTATAGTTATTTAAAATGTTTGCGCAATACGTACGTTAGATTTTCGGAAGAAAAGTACTATAGGTAGGAAAAACTGTGTGTACAATACACACGGTAGATACGGAATTATACTGGTTGTATAACAATTACAGTACCTAATAGTTAAGTTACGTCTAGCTCTTGAAAATAAATAATATTTATATTATGTACATGATTAATTAGGTTTTTCTTACAAGTGATGAATAGATACATACTTAATGTTAGCTATGACAGTAATACCTATATTTACATATATCAGCTGACGAACCGTCACCACTACCCGGACTTCACGTGTATTCGACATTATTAAAGAGTTCTTTGCGGTTATGGGTTCGAGTGATACGTCAAAGACATTGCGGACTAGTCAACTAACCACGCGGTAACGTGCAAGTCAACTGTGCCCTTTCGCGGCATTATACATCCTGTTTGTGTGCGCAATCATCATCATCATCATCATCATCATCATCATCATCATCATCATCGTCATCATCCCTTCAATGGCCATCTATTTATTCTATCTATGTAAGCGTGATACATTGTCCAAACATCCTAAAATTATTATCCGTTTCTCTCGCCTATATATAGCTATGGATAGGCTAAACCAGCGTGTTTGCGCCACGGTTATAGGTTAGACAACCGCTCTAGGTCACTGATCACGTGCATTCTAACCCCGACCGATACATCCCCCCTGTTCAGACAAACTGTAAATAATATTTAATTAACGTATGCACATCGTCAAACGGTCCTATATCTAACCCTCATATTATGTTTATTCGATGTTATTTATTGTACGCATTGTGGTTTGTAACAGTAAGTTAACGACGAGTAACACACGACTGTTGCTCACTTCTAAAACCGCCCCGCTTCTACTTATACCGAAGTTCTGCACAATATTGTTTTTTTTTTTTTCAAATGCAACGATTTATCATTGTTTTCAAATGCCGTACGAGATTATCCTGTCCGATAAGCGAAGTACTTCACATCCCCTGATAAGACCCGCTGAGCGCAGTACCCGTTTTTTCATTTTTTTTTTTTTTTTACGTTAGACGTTTTTACTATTTTTTATCTTTTCTTGAGCGGGACAGTGCAAGGACTTTAAAAAGTATTCGCCGTTCATATTGTAATGTTTAAAAACAATAAACTGTTGAAAATGTTCAGAAAAATTATCAGGGTGGGAATATATTTATTTATTTATTTAAATATACCTACGGGATAAACCCGTATTATATAATATATATACATTAATTATACAATTTATGACATAAATGTTTAAATGAAAAGCTAGACAGTTATTTAAATATTTAGAAGACACGAAGGGTCAACATTGGCATTTGACATTATACGTCCGATAGGTTCATTTTTAAGATAATTGGTGGAAGCAAAAGGAACAGGAAAAGAAGCAACAGATTGGGAGGAACGTTGAGATATTTTAAAGCAAATTAAGGAAACCAAATGAGGAGAGTCAATATTACCTTGTAACAAACAGTTCAAGAACTTAATGCCCAAAATACGTCTACGTTCGTACGTTTAGTATATATGAATATATAGTAATTTATATATATTGCCATTTAATAAAAGTATAAAATCTAAAAAAGCCAGGGAAACACTTCGTAAGTCGTTAAAATAATATATATATATATATCTAGATGGTGGATGTATTGGTTCATTGTCACTTCGGTCCACGGACAAATCATACCTAAATCATTTCTTTTTATAAAACAATTTTGAACGGAGCTTTGATGTAAACATATTTTTAAAAAAAAATATATGTAACCGTGATAATTGCCATTTCTCATTTCCCAAACAATTATAAAATATTTCCGTTATCAAAGATACTTTTTCTTTACACTTAAGGAAATTACTGTAAAATCAAACAATGACTTTTTCAAAATACCAATTAAAACTGATCTGCTATCGAAATAAGCTCTTTACTCCAAAACTTCTTACTCGACTTCTTCCGGACAGAAAGTTGTTCACAGAGAAAAAGAAAATAATACACATCATTGTACAACCAATAGATTCCTTCACTCAAAGTTTAAAATTTAGTACCCATCATCATTACAACATTAATTGTTATATTGTTTTATCTCTGTATTTATAAAATATTTCCGTTATAGAAGCTAGGTTTTCTTTACGCCTAAGAAAACTACTGGAGAAATAAAAAAAAAAACTCTTTAAAATACCTACCATTTTTTTTTTATCAATTACTCCAAACTCTTACTCGCCACCCCGAAAAAAATTATGCACAAATGAAAAAAATACACATGTTTAAACCAATACATTTTTCACTTCATTCAGCATCTAAACACTATAATATTTAATAAATTAATATACGATTAAAATTAATACTCGTATGTTTTATACGTGTAAAAAACCAATTTCAATTATTTTTTTATGAACATTTTATATTATTATATTATATTTGTATAAAAACTACTTTTTATACAGCTATGTAATTGTACTTTGAGCCGATTGTATTCAAGTATATTTTTTTTTTAAAAATAACGGTGGATGAACACGTTATAATATTATGTATTTGAATACAGAAGTTTTTCTTGGTCTATAATAAGATCATACTGTAAATAAAGCAATACCAAATATAAAATAGGTGAGTTCTGCAGTAGGCTGTGTGGGTAGTCTTTCTACGATATATATTAGAGAAGGATAAATACACTGATGTTCTTTCGGTGGTGGGGCGGGGGCAAGAGATGGCACATTCCTCTTGAAAAGTAAAGTAAAATATAATATTTGAGTAGCTTAATATGATACACCATTTTAGTTTTTCGAAGTTGATTTTTTGAAATACAGTAGAACACCAATTATCCGGACTAATTAATGTCAAGGGTGGTCTGAATAAACAAATATCATGTTTACATTACATAGCCAAAGTTATTCATTTATACATAATACATTATATTTATTATTTATATTATAAATGATGATATTTTAATATGATTCATTGTTGACTCTCTTTAGAGCAGCTAAGTCCCTCAATCTTCTTAATTGTAACAATTAAGTGGTGTTCGATTCGTCTTGCCTCTTAAACCATATTTAAACGCCAAATCCAACGCATCATAAGCTTCAGAATGAGACGGCCCACATTCAACTTCAGTCAAATCATCGTCAGTTTCATTTTCCTCTCCTTCAGTATCATCTTCATCAAATACGCTACAAAGTATTTCATTATCTGAAAATATGTGGTATCCAGGATCCGTCTATTTAATTGGCAATATATCAAAATTATACAACACAGAATTGAAATTATGTAGTTTTGGCTAACAACATAGCTTAAAAATGTATTATCAAATTTGACAAGAAAAATAATTTCGAGTGAACCTCGTTGGGCTTTTTGTAAAATATAGTCTTATAAAAAAGTTACTACGGTATTTGTAGTTTTTGATATTTTTAAATAGATTTAACTTTTTTGTGGGACAATATTTTACAAAAAGAATAACTAGGTTCCCTTTAAATTATCCTTCTCTATCAATTTTATAATAAGTGTTTAAACTTTAAATTTAACCTAAACGCAAAAATGTCAATTCTACGTATTGTAATTTTATAGCGTATATGATATAGCGTGAGATAGTTAAACACGATGTATTTTTTATTAATTTAGACATATATTATATATATTATTAAGTCTAACAAAATTAATGCTGTTTACAATTTCTCGATTTCAAATCTAAATATATATAATAGTTTTTATAGATTCTTTACTAGAGAATATTGAAAACAAGATCTTTATATTTTTGCTAAAAAAATTCAATTTTTGGAACTTACAAATTTGTAAACCTTTGTTACCTATATGAAAATAAAACATAATTTAAAAAATGATTTCAAATATTCTCTAGTAAAGAACCTACCTAATTTCAACATGTTTTCATAATGAGAATCGGAACATTGTACGTGCACTTAATTTTATCAGATTTTTAGGTCTCAATCGTTGCTTGAAAAAAATACAATAATTTATTCTATTTATTTACAATGACTACGTACATTTGCGCGGGTGTAGTTTTTACTAGTTAATGTTCAAATGTATTTACCAAGAAGTTTTCTTAAATTGTTTAAATTGGTATAATCTGGGCGACCGCAACGTGTATAGTTATAAATTGTAAATTTAAATAGAATGCTGCTTTTTTGAAAGTAGTTTTAAACTGTAATTAGCTAATTCAAAAAGTTAGAAACGGTTTAACTGATTATGAAAAGTATAAAGTAATTTTAAACTGAAAATCGATTATTATCACAAATAGGAAGCAGTATTAAACGAGTTATTGGTAACCTCTAATTTTTATTTTTACAAAGAACTGTTTATCAATATACATGCAAATAAGAAACTATTTAATACCGGTTACCGGTTCTCAATATTTTTTTTTTTTTTTTGGAAGCGGTAAACAGACTGGCTTATAATTAAAAAAATAAACTATATTACAGAAAGTACAATGACCAATATATAAAAATCTACTCTCCACATCCTAGACCAAATCTTCTCACTGTAGTACTATACAGAACACAATCGGACAAACCAAAAAATTTGAGCTGGATACGCCACTGACTTCTTCGATATTTAATTCCACGTTTTGGGTGTCATTAACTCGCTTCAGCAGCTTATTCCACGACCTTTCCAAAGTGAAATTTTGTACATATTTCTTTGCTTCAACTAGCATGTAGCACTCATTGTAGCAGCAGTCCTCCAAGTTAATTTTTTTATACAAGGACAGAAGCGTTTCCTCATCATTTTGGTCATCTAAAATTAAGGGACGCATAAATTCTTTTCCGTATAGTCTTTACAATATTTCTATCGTACTCTGGTCTATAAGTTGAACTATAGAAGTAACATTGGGAGGAAAAAAATCATTTATCGTATTCAATATTTCTGTCGAAGGATGGGACGGAGCGTTCTCCAACAATAGTAGTACCTTGAGGTCCGTTACCCCAGCACCCCAATATTTAAATTTCAAAAAAATAATTTTATCATTAATTGTGAGTTCCAAAAATTTCAGAATTTGTACCATAAAATTTCCCGTTGGGGTTTTTTAATAATTATATATTATATACCTAATCTAATATTCATGAATTAATTGCTTAATTTTTCATAAATTTCTTTTATTTTTATATAATATAATAATCATATAATAAAATAAAACCTTTCAAAAAATCAGTTTTACGTATACCTATTAATCTTTCTTCTGATACTAGATATACGTTTTATGATAATTGTGTACTGTGCTGTGGACATAGAGCTAAACTGTTTTTAAACGACAAAAATGCACATTTAATCCTCCGAATTTTAAATTCGAATTACTACCTAACTATTATTTTTTAATACACCAACCTATTATGCAAGTAACTAGAATCCGCCAACTCCTCACTTTAGAATTTTGACATAATTTCTATATAAAAATCTAACGAAATTACTCTTGCATATACACAAATGGATTTAATATGTAATAAGGGAAAATCAAGGATTATAACTTTTGTCTTGTCAAAATTCGGTAATTAAATGTATTTATCCCTCACAAATGATGTAACACCACACTTCATCTACAAAATATATAAAGGATTATTTATAAACAATTTAAACTAAATTTTTAGAAATACAAAATTTAACAATTTGTTTATATAGATAAATTATTATTATAATATTATATACATTTCAGTGGAGAAGAAAAACGTTTCTACCACCATAACTCATAGATTTATCATTTACGGCAAATTAAATATTTACCCATAAATTTCACATCACTATTGTGATTTGAAACCAAAATGTAGTATATATAAATATAGACATTTTATATAAAGACATTTATTTATTTATATACTATAAATATGAGCACTTTGAAGTAGTATGGCTGACGCGTTACTTCTAAATTATATCTAAAAGACATTTAAAAAAATTTCATTTTCATAATTATAGAATTTTCTAAAAATGTAGCTAGAATTGCCTATACATAATCCCTTATAGATGTGATTGAAAAGTCGTTAGTCGATACACCATAGTTTTAAAATGGTTAAATAAAGGCGATTTTAAATAAATTTAAAAAAATAAAGAAATTTTAAAGTGGAAGGGAAGACAGTAAAGACATGAATGTAAAACTCTAAATGTGTTTATTTGTCGCTTAAAAACAATTTTGCTCAATGTGCAAAGCACAGTACACAATTATCATAAAACGTATATCTAGCATCAGAAGAAATAGGTATTGCTGTGATTTTTCGAATGGTTTTATTATACGATTATATTATATAAAAATCAAAATGTATAAAAAATTAGATAATAATTTATTAATTCATGAATATTATAGGTCATATAAATAATTATTAAAATAGGCCAGCGGAAAATCTATTTTTTTTCTCTGTGAAACTTTACTGTACAAATTCTAAAATGTGTGGTATAAATGTATGTTACAATTAATGTTTTAATTAATGGTAAAAGAAAAATATGAAAAAGTCTACCTGGTAAAAAAAAATTGGCGCTGGGGAAACGTTTCCTTGTCACACCAATCTGGTGTGGATCCAATCTGGATGGGAAATCGATTTTTTTGGTGGGAAATTTTACGGTAGGTACAAATTCTGAAATTTATGGTACAATTAATGTTAAAATAATATTTTTGAAATTGAAATATTGGAGTGCCAGGGTTATGAATCTTCTTTCCCTATACTTTTGAATTCAAGAACAAATGTATATTTAAACCATTCCACGAACAAATCGACATTCATCCGTGAATTTGTTTGACTTTTGTACGTCAACAGAATTTTCACTTTTTTAAAGCAACACGAGTTTTTAGATTTGCCAATAAAAAGTAACGGAACTTTATGAGAACCGGTAGCATTTGCACACACCTTAAGTGTTACACGGTTTTTGCTTACTTTGTATCCTGGAGCTGCTGCCTCATGTCGAGACACCAAGGACTTTGACGGTAAAGCTTTCCAGTTGAGGCCCGTTTTATCTGCATCGAAAAAGGATTCCATGTCAAATTTGTTTTCTTGACATTGTTAGAAAACGATTCCGCTGCAAGGACATTTGCACTCAACTCTTCTCCGTGAACTTCCATTTGTCGAATTCCATGGCGTGATTTAAAACTTCTCAACTATTCAACACTTGCCACAAATAATGAATCCACTCCAAGTCCTTTGTCAAAATAAAATGTTTTTTCACGCAATAAGAACATGATAATATAGGCTGTGCAGAAACTCTTTTTTACATAAACCGCTTAAACACAGCATCTTCTAATAATTCAGTCCGCGTTTTCGTTTCAACACCGTAGGTACCTATTCGTTCCGGCCCAATACTTGGCCTGTTTCACCTTTTTTCAATCGCACGATGATGTTTACTTGTTCTTTCATAGTAAGCACTACACGTTCTCTATTAGATGACATTGTGATACTGAAATTTACTCGTTATAACGATTGACAAACTAAACTGTACAACGATTAGATATAGGTAACGACTGACTTACTGAGAAAAATACCGAAATAGGTACCAACGCCGTAGAAATAGCCGATGATAATAACAATAGTAATCAGCGTTCTATAATATTGTGAGGTGGATATCTTATCTACGGTTACGATTATGTGGAATGATGAAATACAATTACGATTTACGAGTTATTAAAAGACGAAACATTATTTTTCTCGTCCAAATAATTGGACGTCAGGTGGGGATTGACGTTCGGATAATCAGCATTCTACGTTTTAACTTGCATAACATATATTAATCATTTTAGGTAATTTATTAGTAAAATAACAAAACTTAATTCCACAAAATTAATCGTTATTGATTTTAAGTTTAATTTTATAAAATCCAGGGGACAAATACACCATCTATCCCCTTCCGGGAGCTAATGTTATAATCAGATTAGTTATGACAATATTATAAAAAAAAAAAAAAAAAAAAAACTATAAATTGGAGTTTCAAAAATTGTATACGCAAACATTTTTTCAGAGCTGTTCGAAAGGATTTATAAGATCTTAAAGTTATTTATACCAATACGCGGATACACCAAAATATATTAAAGATGGTGACAATTGACCAGTTAAATATTTTTGACTTAAACTAACTGACTTAATTTTTATAATCATCCAGTTAATCTGGATCCAATGATTCTCACGATTCGTTAATTTAAACTAAATTATTATGACGATCAACTATTAATATAAATGAGTGACTTTTTAATATTTAAAAAAAAGAAAGTAAAATCCGGAAAATGTATTACACTTTGTTGAATACGTTTATAGATTCGAATCATATTTATGCTAATGAAAAATAAAATAATATACATCTTAAACTGAGTTTTAATAAAAAAAAAAGACGTAATATCCGTATTTGCTGTCTCCGTCTGACCGCCTGTTAAAGTACGAAATGTACGTTCAGCATTCTTATCACAACTTTGAATATCAAAGTAAATTCACCTATTACCAAATGTATAATTGTACGAAATCTTTATCTATTCTGTAGAAGAGTTTCTTTTTTGATGGGTACATTTACTCTAATATAAGAAATTGCGAATTTGTGATAAGAACGCTGGACGTAAATATCGTATAATATCGGTTATGGTTTAAAAAAAAAATCAACCTATACTGTGGATACGTCCTCCGAATAATTTGCTCCGTTTCAATACTTTTTTTTAAAAAAAAAGTTATTTTCATTAACTCAATTCACCCTTTTTTAAACGACGGTTAAAAAGTACGTTAAGTTAATTTATGGTCATTTTTTCCTTGCCGAATTTTTTAACCCGTTACTGAAAATATATATATATATATATAAATGGAATATAAAATCCGCTCGTCAATGTATTCATACGATAGACATCTTACGCGCAATAACTACCTATGTATATATAATTACACCTGTTACCTGTTGAAATAAAATTTCCTTCACGTCATATTTCCCATCATCCGGTGTAATAACGCCATATTCGACGTTCAGACTATAATTTACACAATTATAAAAATTTATAGTAAAATCACGGAGTATCGGATTAATTTGCTGTGTGGTTAAAACGTTGCAAACTTATATAATATGTTCTCAGAATATAATCAATATACGCAATAAATAATAAATAAAACCGTAGGAAAACACATATTTCGTCATCATAGTTTGTTTATTTATATCTGAGATTTATATATCATTAAAACATTTTATTCACAATAACGCATGTCCCACACTATTAAAATGTATTATTAAGAGGATGCTATATCCGCATTTTCTGTCTCCGTCCATCTAATTGGCAATATAGCAAAATTATACAACGTAAAATTGAAATTATGGCATTTTGGTTAGATTTAGAGCTTAAACACCCATTATCAAATTTAACGAGAAGAATAATTTCGAGTGAACCTCATGCGCTTTTTGTAAAATATTGTCAGAAAAAAAAGTTACGGCATTTTTAGTTTTTGATATTTTTAAATAGCTTTAACTTTTTCGTCAGGCGATATTTTACGAAATGCCCATGAGGTTCACTCGAAAATATTCCTCGCTTTAAATTTTGTAATAGGTATTTATACTCTAAATTTAACCTAAACGCCAATATTTCAATTCTGCGTAGTGTGATTTTGCTATATTATCTGTTAGATAGACAGAGACAACAAATACGGGTGTAACATCCTCTTAAGTGGACGTGACACATTCGTTTTTGGAAGGTTTCAAAAAATAATTCAAAACTTTCGCCGTTATGTCACCCCACCGGCGAGTATGTGCACGAATTTTCGGTATTCATTTTAAAAACACTCTAACCCTTTCAAACGGGTTTTGAATAACATTATAATATTACTACTTTTTTTTAAAAAATATTTGATATACAATGTTTTTTTTTTTTCGAGTTGGGAAAAATATAAAAAAAAAAGCCGGTCAGTAGGTTGTGGAAGCACTTCGCTCGTCGGGTGTCAGTATTAGTGGATGCACTTCGCTACTGGGCAGGGTACTTTTGGTGGATGTATTGAATTTGAAAGCAATGATAAATCATTGCATTCAATAAAACGATTCTGAGCGTAGCTTCGGTGTAGTATACATAACTCATAT